>RJWT010042648.1:0-12097 GCA_004365215.1 Cuniculus paca | reverse complement strand
GGTGATTATGAGTGGCAATCGTTCCGTTTTAACAAAAGAACAGGAGAAAGAGAAGAGTGCAGACACAGCAAGGCCATCCCTGAACCATTTTCCAAAGACGTAACACAGCTGTTGTAGAAAGGTGCCCTTTCTCACAGGTCTCTCCCAAGGGAATGATTCACAGGTTTAGGTAGCAAAATAGTTGCTTTCATGTTCCTGGCTGGAACTGATTGGACCGGCAACGGGTATCTGATCCAAGAACATAAGCTGGTAGGCTTCCCACATAGAGTGGGGACCAGCGAGCCCATGAGGTACCTTTGTAAGGCGTTTGATCAACAAAAGATAGAGAAAGCCAGATGATTGATCCTGGGAGCGAAAGCTGAAATGTGAGCAAGAACCAAGTGAAGCAATGAGTGATCTAAAGTGAGAATCAACTAACATAAAGGATTCATGACTTGAAGAAACTTGAAATAGCAGTTATGAAAGAGTCACAGACTAAAATGAATTGAGTTACTGTGATAAGGAGAACACATGAGGCCTCATGACTCAGCACACAATGAGATGCGCATGCCCCGAAGTACCCGTGTCCTAAGTGGTGTTCGATCTCTGCAGGCCTCAGCATGAAAGCTCTTGAGGAGCTCCCACCAGTTCCCCACCACGGTCTTCCCCAGGAAAGGCTCATCTTCCTCCCCTGAACTCTGAGAGCTCTTCTCTTCTTACTTCTCACAATCTCTCCATGTATCCGTCATTACTGTACACATAGCACCTACAAACATTAACCTCGTCAAAGACATATTTACAACTGATCATTTGGGCACATAATAGTTGTACAATATATTTTTCCTAAAGAAACATCCATATAATAAGAAAAAGAAATTTATAACCATGTGAGAATTCTCTCAACTTTAAATAAAAAAAATACTTGTAGGACATGTACAATTCAAATTCACATATAGGTAGTTAACCCAGTTTTTAGTCTTCATGCATGATATTTAAAGATATTTTAGCATATTAATTTTAGATGGCTAGTTAAAGAAATTCAAAGAACATATCATGATAACCCCACTAATATCACAGCAAATTCATGAGTGGGGCTCTCGGGCAATTAAACACTTTTTAATGGGCATGTCATAGTTTTGCTGATAAGGTCTTAGCCCTCTGCTCTCCTATAAATACCATTGCAATGCATAGGAGGGTTTCACACCTTCTGTATCCTCTAGCACAAGTTTTGTTTTGTTTTATTTTCATGTTATGATAATAAGCAACCAAAAAATCTGATTATTTCTCTACTTTGTTACAGGCATCATGTTACAGGATGTCAAGGATGCAGTTAAAACATACTTTTATCTAAAATTATGATAACAAAGCATTTCTCATGAGGTATACAGTGTAATTAGTGTGTTATCAAAGCATCTTGAGAAGAAAATATGACCATTCTAATACTATGTAGGGGGAGTGCAAATAAGCTTGAAGCCTTTTAAAAAAAGACTACCAGATTAATTAATGAGAATTTTAGTTTGATAGCCTAGTAGGTAACACGAGAGGAGACATATGGTCAATACAACATGTAGGATTAGCTCTCATCGATATTCTTATAGCTATATTCTTAGCTTTACCTCATCTCCAACTGTTGATGGTATCATTATGGAACAGGTTTCTGGCCATGGATGACATTAAAAATGGATCTGCCAAGATAAACTGACTAATGTACATTGTGGCCAGTTTATAAATGATTCACATTTTCACTTTTCCAACTTTGAAAATGTCTTCAATTTATTAAAAAAAATAAGCACGGTTCAAACTCAAAACATAGTTTAGGACTACTCTTTCAACAAACCTACTAAATGCAAGTAAATGAATTCAGGTCATTACTCAATGGGATTAATTACTTTTAGGGAATGTACAAGCTATTTAAAATTCATAAGCTATTTTATTTAGATATATTATTTGATATAATAGGTACATCTTTATAATTTTGCCCTCTTTTATCTCTGAATTCTACACTACTGCTAGAAAGATGCCTCTCAAATACCAATTTTTGTTTTTACAAATGTGCATATTGTTCTAAAACTAAAAATCATATTATGTTAAAGGGATACCATTTTAACTGAAATGATTTCCTTCATATTCTTGATCATCTTCCCTTTCCAGATTCAACGTGGGAAGGGTGGGGTTAGGAGGAGTAGATTAATTTGTGATAGTGTTTTGTTTTTACTTTAACAGGTCAGCAGGTGTGTGCCTCAGCATGATGATAGAGCACTATTATGAATGGACACTCTAGAGAAAGATCTGTCTTTGTTTGCTTTTGTGTCCAAGGCTAACAAGAAATAAAATATGTGACTATTTACTTCCTAGCAACTGACCAATCTGGAAGCACTCTAAGGTGAGAAATAAATGATTTGTACATTATAAACAAATATCTATTAATACCATTTTATTTTTGTTAGAAAGGTCAAAAGTTATGGATAAAGCATAAATACATTCTAGATTATGTCACAGCAAGGTGGAGCTTCAGTCCAGTGTACAAGGAGCCACTCTCCTTAAACGTTCTTTATATAGACAAGTTCGGAGAAAAGATCGCTGCTTAGGTTATAGAAAATGACCTAATCTTCTCCAAGTTCATCTCACCTTCGCCAGAAACTTGGAGGTTTTCTACCAGTTTAGGAATGATGGCTCTTCTCTTTTAGCTGGAAGTCATTTTGGTACATGACCAACTATGTAACCTTTGTGTCAGAATCTACCTACTGCACTTCCAATAAAAACTTCAAAAATTATTTCATGTGTATTTAAAATACTAGTCCTCCAACAAATACTAAGCGAAAAAAACACAGTAGAGTTTCACTGCACTTGACATATAAGGGATCATGAAAAGTTAAGGTCAGAATATTTTCCAAAAAAAAAGAATCTTAGCTATGTTCTGCAGTGAGATTCTTTCCTTTGGTCCTTGCCCACAGGTCAGCCTTGGTGGGAGGGGGTCTAAACTTCTCCACTCCCTACCCCACCCCACATTCTTAGCATCTTTCTCCCACTGGTCTTTGCAGTTCTAGCTCTTCAGTTCCACGGTGACCCTATTGTGCCCCCCCTTGCTTTTGCTGTATCACTTTGAAATATTCTCAAGTGAAAAGCTGTGGGATTCTGAAAGAATTTGGGCTGTGTGTTTAACAAAAGCTTTCACTGAATATGGTTGCATTTGGCTAAGAGACTTCTTAAATTTGGAGAAAGAATGTGGGGATGTAATGTCAGATTCTTGGCTGACTTATTTATTTATTTATCCCTGATTACAATACTAATATAGGTTTACATGGAGGAAAGCATTTTCAGTCACCACTGAGTAATCTTACCATGTCAGATTGTGAGCCAGTGCAATTATTTTACCATAATTCATTCCCTTTAGTTCCTCTGCCTTCAAAGAGTGTCTTTAAAAAATATCCTGTACTTCTGCTGCTTACATAACTTATAATCTGCGTATTTATTTTAATAAAGTACAGCAAATATTTTCCTATTCCATTAACTTTATGTAAAACATAAACTTTCCTCTTTCTGTTTCATGATGGTTACATAGCATGGAAATATAATTTATTTAAGCAGTACTCGCTGTTGGATAGTTAGGTTGTTTCTAAATGATCCCTATAATGAATCATGCTGGAACACAGACGTACACATTTTTGATTATTTCTTTAGATGGCTAAAAAAGAGGCTTCCAGTGGAAATAGTACATTAAGGTAATAATAACAGATTGCTCTCTTTGAGATGTCTTGAGAATAACCCTATTTAATATTTTTAAAAAATGATCAAGTGGAAGTGTGATTTCCAATCTTATGTGTAGTATAAACTTTTCTTAGTAATGCAGTAAATAAGCCTGAAGGAAATAAAGTACAGACTAATTTTAAAAGGCTGACAGCTTAAAAGGGGGAGATACGCTTCAATAGGAAAATATACAGGATAATGCACTTAGTGAAAAATAACATGTTCCATATTTACAAGATGATAGGATTACATAGCTTAAAATGATCAATTACCATTCAGAATAAGGACATTCGAATCATTAATGTCTGTTTTCTGAAGGCAGAAGTTCAATGTGCCACTAAGAGCAAGAGAAAGGCTGATATAGTGGGTAACACTGAGTACAAGAATACGGGACACCTGGAAAAGCCTTGTGACTTGGAGTGAAAAAGAAGTTGGTCGACCCGCCTTGGGTTTGGAGACCTACGGATAAAAAGTGGCAGAATATATCACCCACAAATACGTCACTTTCATAGAAGGGTTATTTTGACCTAAAAGCACTTGAAAAACACATATAAAAGGTACACTGTGTACCGGGAAACAGACTTTCTTATTTCTAGAAATGGAAGAAAATTCTTGTCTGAAAGACGACTTCCCTGCAGAAAGACAGAAGAAAGATCCTTGACACCAGAAAAGGGAGGCTGAAAATGGGGAAATGTACCAACTGACTTTGCTAAAATGCAGTAACACTTCCCTTCTTTACCTTTCACATGCATCTGAGTTACTTTCCCACCCCAGCTATTTCTTTGTTCTGCCTATTTATAGGCACTTTAGTTATTGCCAGTTCTTTGGGTCTTTATCTTCCTATAGAGCTACCACGTACCTGCAAAAACTTCTACGCTTTCTTCTGTTCATTTGTGTTATGTCAACTGAATTTATGTCCAGCTGGATTCTCTTTTCAAGAATAGGAGGTAAAAGTTTGCTTCCCTTGTGCTGTATAAGGCAATATATAAAATATGCAGGCTGAGATGAGATTTGGTTAAAGTCTAAGAAATCATGAATATATTTTCACACTACATGCTCAATCAGAAGACTTCTAATTCATGGATAAATTAAAAGAAGCGTATCAAACAATGCATATTAAATTCAAGGATGTCATTGGAGAAGAACTTATACAGCCCCAAAGTATAACAGCTGCCTAAAAACCATGAAAGCAATATTCATTCATATTTTTATGATTAAAATAGTTCCAAGCTACTTATCCAGGTTCATTCTCTGACATTTTCCAGAGTTGTAATGAAAACACATTTTATCTTTAAGTGAGGCTTGATGATCAAGTGAGAACAGGTGTGATCCTCTTCTAGCTGGCAAGTAAATATTTTCCTCAGTACTCCGTGACATCTCACCTTTTCTGCTTTTCTCATAATGTAGGAAAGGAGATGAAAACAACACAAGTAATGAAATTCATAGAGAAATGGTAGAACATTCTTAAACAATCTTCTCTAACAAAGCATGTCTTCCTTTTGATTTATTTTTCTTTCTTTTCTGGGATTTCATGGCCCACTAAAAATTGACAGCCAAAAGCATTTTTCTCTATTGCACTTGGCCAACTCTGAAATATATAGAAAATATAAAGGCAAGGGTGAAGAATGACCTAAAATACTGGTTTCTGTAACAATCTCTAGCCACAAATATAGACATGAAAAATTTAGTTTATCAAAATATCCAGTTAGATACATTTTATGTAATCATTACAGAATTAATTGTCCCTACAGGTGTTTAGTATTTTCTTTTGAAACCAAATCTGATACATGATACATGATTTATGTTTGGGTATGGAAGTATATCGATATACTTATCATGTTCTTTGAAATCCGATCTATGTAGTCCTTTATAAAATACAGCAACTATTACTACGACTAGTCTGAGGTTAAGAGTAAGAGAGGGTTTAGTTTTCCTGGTGGTTTTTACCATTTGGTCTAGAACCATTTACATGTAATTTGTGTCAATTTATGACCAAGGACTTACTTGGGTCAGACAAAGGGTCTCTCACTCAGGACATCAACAACCATAATTACAGATTCTCATTCAAATATATATTCTTAGATAGTTGTGTAATAATTCATTTAACCTCACCATCACTCAACTTATATAGCCCCAAAGTAGACAGCATACAGGTAAATATATTCCTTATTCCCATTTTACAGAAGAGGCTAGAAAGACCTTGGTGTATTCAGGATGTTACTAAGAGTTACCCAGTAAGCATGGGTAAATAGTGGGGACAAAAGTCAAACCCTGGTCAAGTGAAGGCAGCACACACCGCTTGCAGCCTGATGGACTGATCCACCATCACCACCAGGGGCCAAGCAGATCTCATCACTACTATTGCCACATTTTGTAGCGATGGGGAGAATTCCTATACCTACATTTTTAGGGGATTAACATGAGTTCCCATAAAAGCGGACAGAGTGTGGAGATGTCAAAAGGGATACGATTGAGAAGGCAGCATAGCATACTCATTTTAAAAACAAGTAAACACTCTGTTTTATGAAATTGTGGGCATGCGTGCATATGCATGGCATTATTAGTGGCTATCTTATAGATTCGTATCCTCCTTCCTGCCACTTCAGGAATGGCACAAGAGCTGTGCAGTGATCGCACAGGTTAAAACAGTTGGACAAAAAGAAGCACTCCCTGCCAAAGAAAAAGGAAGAAGAATGCCAGGTGTGGGGGCGCATGCCTATCTCAGCACTCTCAACTCAGGCAGGAGCAGTGCTGCGACTTCAAGGCCAGCCTGGGCTACATAGTGAAACAGGTCTCAAACAAAACAAAACGAAACAAAACAAAACAAAACAAAACAAAACAAAACAAAACAAAACACAAAAAAGAAAGAAAGGAAAAGGAGGAATGATGGTGGAATATGTTTGCTTTGCAATAAAAACGTTTTCCTTGGTACTTTTATTCTATCTTTTAAACTAATAAATGTCTACGTGATGTACCAGCTTCCCTCTCCTGATAAGAGTTTGCACATGAATGTTTTTGGTGGTGATTTTTCCATGTGGAGCAGAAGTATACTCCAGTGGTTAAGAGCATACAGTTAGGAAACAAATTTGAATTTTGACCTTTTTTTATAAGCCATATGATGTTGGGGAAGTTACTTATCCTTTTTTAGCCTCAGTTTTCCTTCTATGTAAAATGAAATTTTTTGATATTTTGGGGTTTTTCTGTTTGCTTGTTTGTTCATTTTTGTTTTTTGACTTTTTGAGACAGGGTCTCACTATGCAGTTCAGGCTGGCCTTGAGCTCACTTTGTAGCCCAGGATGGTGTCAAACACACAATGATCCTCCTGCTTCAGCCTCCGGAGTGCTGGGATTATAGGTGTGCACCACCATGCCTGGCTGTTTTGATGGTTTTGTACCATGGATACATGGTGTATTGTCCTAAAACCTGAGAACATATAATGGGAATATCTCAAACAAGACTAAAATAAAACAAATAATTCAAAGGAAAACCTTATACTGAAGTCAAGGGATGCAGCTCAGTGGTATTTGCCTAGCATGTGTGAAGCTCTGGGTATAACCCCAGCACCACAAGTAAATGAATAAATAAACAAATAAAATATGTACATATAATTGATATCATAAAGATATTTTGTGATAAGTATGCTTTTATTTATTAGCAAATTAAATAATAAGGTATGGTAGCTCATGTAATTGTCAATGATTCTCAGGAGGTTGTAATGTGTGTAAATAATATTGAGATATCTGCAGCAAATATAATGTCAGAATATATGTGTGAACTCTATTGGTAATCAAGCTACAGACACTACTAATTCTTTAGTTGTCTGTTGGGTACATTCATAATTAAAGGCAATAATAAATTTCTGAAACAGAAGGTGAAATTCTTTCCCTCTCTAGATTGCAGAATCAGTGAGTTCTGCTTACCAACCCCTCAGTTGAGAAATTCCAGTGTTATAAGGTTACCTTTTGAAAGAGATCATTCATTTTGGCTTTGTCATTTATAAAATGAGAAATGATCTTCAACTTGGCATTGTCCTTGACCCCACAGCTTTTCCTACACTCAAAAACCAAACTGTCAGCAAACAAATAGTCCCTTGTTACAAACAATATAGATTCTGATTTCTCTCACCATCTCTGTGACCCAAGCCAGGTCCAAGCTGCCATTGTCTCTTACTTGGATTATTTTAGGAGTTCCCTGACTGGACTTCCAGCTTCTGTACTTGATCCAGGGCCCAGAGGCTATTCTCAAAGCAGTCAGATAATAGTATGGATTACTTAACACAGCTATTAAGTTCTCATCTCTGAGAACAATTCAAGAACTTCATTTATCCACAGACCCTACAAGATCTCGCCAGGGTTCCACGGGTTTTCCTGTCATAATTCTCTTCATCCCATCCAACCCAGTCAACTGCTGTTCTGAAAGTCCCAGAAATCCTCCAGTCATGCACCTACCTGAGGACCTCCACATGTACCCTTCTCTCTGTCCGGGACATGGGGCTCAACATGGCCTCTAGGGAGACCTTCCCTGAGGGCTCACTTTAATACACTACCCTTGTTACACTGCACTCTTCCCCACCCAAACTCTTGCTTTATTTTTATCCATAAAGCCAGTATTTTCTAACAAACTATAAATTTTCCTGTCTCGATTGTTTATTTTCCTGCATTAGAATGCAACACTATGATGGCTGATTGCTGTCAGGGTTTTCTATGTATTAATATTTCCCTGGTACCATCCTCAGTACCCAAATTTCAGCTCCATAAAAGATGCTAACTACATGCTGGTTGAATGAATGAATATTTTAATATAAATATATATTATTTTGATATTATGCAAATATTTTTGGAATAAGTAATGATCATCTTAGAGAAATAAAACTCATATGATTACTAACCAGCCACTGTGACACATTATCATATATTTATAAACATTTTCCACCATCTTCCATGGGCTCACATTAAAAAAAAGCCCATTTTCAAAGTACAACTTCTCATTGCTCTCTTTTGTGTATGGATATAACATTGTTGTCATTTTTAATCAATTTCAAGTGTAACTTTGACTCTTCTTCTCAACTATAAAACCTAAAATGACTGCTAGTCTGAGACACAGATGGCAATGAAAGGATCTTGTTAGAGTTGTTAAACTAAAATGGCAAGTATGCCTTGGAAAGAGAGTGCAGGTGCTACTGGGGAAAGTTATTACTTTATGTGCAAAAACAGCTGATGCTTCTTGTTTCGAAAAAAAAATTCAAATATTTTAATACATCTTACATTTGGAATGCATTTTCAAAATAAAGTCCAAATTAAGTGAAAACTTAGTTTTAGCAAAAAGGAATCACTCAGAAATTTTTGCGTCTGTCAAAATGTATGATTCTTAATAGATACTTAAAACTAACATTCGGCCTATTTTTTCTGTCTTTGAAAACTGTTAACCAATTAACCTACTCTTAAGTATTGTGAATATGTGTGTGCTTATAAAAAAGGCTATGTCTCAATAGAGTATGACAGCCCTGGGGGAATTACATTTCACCAAATGTCATATCACTAAATGTTATGCACATTTTGTGCCTCTACTTGACAACTTCAGTGCAATTTTACAGCAGAATGATAAGAATGGTCTCATAAAAATCAAACTCAGATGCATTCTAAAGATATGCTAAAATGAGGCACTGTAATTCTATCGTGTACATGAAGGTTACGTGTTGACTTTATTATTGAATTTTTTTAGAAAGCTCAGCAACTTAGAAAGTTCTGCTTTTTTTTTTTCTTTTTTAAGGTTAGTACACTGTCTTGCATAATACAAAATGACTTGAGCAATCTGGACACCTTTGGAATGTCCCCATTTGTCATTTCTAATATGACAGTCACATATGGAGGTCATGTTGCCTGAGTATTATTCTTATTTCAAGAGAATGTTCTTCCACCATAATCAACTCATTCTAGAAATGCATTTCAGGTTAAGAACTGCACTTTCAGATGACAAAGTGTGTTGAATTTTATCATCTGCCATACAAAGTACTGAACAAAGATTCACTCCTAGATGTACTTCCTGCAAGGTCTTTATTATTTAATTATAATTTTACAAGTGCCTCCTCCTTAATCTCAGTATGTCTCCATGAAGCAGGTTTTTTGCTTTTGTTTTTGTCTTTGTTTTGGTAGAATTTTACCCAAGGCTTTTGCATTATGGGACACTTTCTGAAAATAATTTGTAGTGTGTTGTACTTGTATATCCTGAAATATAAATCTTTCCTCAAAGAAGTATGGAGGGAAAAGAAACTAAGGGAAATATCAAAGGACCTACATCATAGAGTTGATGTGAATTAGGTTGGAAAAACATTGTGGCAAGAGACCTCTTGTTCCTCAACTCTGCTTTACTAATCAGTTTCCCCGCACTCAGCAATTACTTTAAGAGATTTCAGGGACTGAGCAGAGCTCAAAGAGTCTGCCAAGGAGCACAAGCAATTATAAGATGTGTCACACATAATAACGCTCAAGTCCAAAAAGTCCATAATGGTTTATTGCACTCTGAAAGTGAATAAACTATGTATATAATCTATTCTATAAATGCCCTCCCTTCTTATATTGGGAAAGGATGATATAAAGCAGATAGCCTCTGTGGTAGGGAATGTTAACATGCCTTTCTTGAACAGCAGCATTTACTCCACTCATGATGCCTTCTTCTCCAAATAAACAATGCAGTTTTGAAATCAAGAATTTCCAAACTTTCTAAGGTGGAAAAGGCCCAGCACTTTGTTCTCTTTTAGTCCTGGGTAGGTTGCAATCTAATACATTTTCCTATTCTTAGTGGTGGAGATGTGATCCTCTAAGAAGAGAAAAAAGAAAAATTACAGCATTCTTCTGGGATTTTCGATGTAGCACAATGGAGAGTGGTTTCCAATTTTAAATAAAACAGCACACGTATATTCCTCTTAGTCAGCTATGTTGTTGTAACAAATGACCCCCAGGAACTTAAAAAAGTGTTCTCAATCTGGGGCTTCAGCTCAGTGGTACAGTTCCTGTATGATGTGGGAATCAAAAACTAAGTGAATAAATGAAGAATGAACAGATAAAAATGTATCCTCACTAATAAACTTACAAGATACAATAAAAAAATAATAAGATAGACTTCCAGAACTGCTTCAGAAAAAGGCAAGCACAATGGGATATATGTGTTTAAAGCAAGGAAGAATATTTTGCAGGGGGTTTAATGGTAATGTATCTTTTACTGTAAGAATTAATTTTTTTCTTTCTTTTTAAAAATCGAAACATGCACCCTATCACTCACTGCTGTCAGCTGCTGGGTTCAGTTGCTTTCCACTTTATTCTCATCTTGGGGCCCCGGGAGCAGGAATTGATCTTATGTATGGTGTATGGGGCACCAATTTTGTAGCAGAGAAAAGATCAAGAGAGCTATGGCGGGGGATGCAAATGCTTTTTAAAGCTATTTCTGGAATGCGGTATAATACTAATCTTCCCTTTCCTTTGGTCAAAACAAGTCCAACATCCAAGTTGACAAAGGTTAGACTGTACATCATTCCCAGAAACACTGCCCACGTGGCAATAGTCAGGGATATGTTACAATATATTCTACCATACTTCCTTATAATTAGTTTTGCCATGATTAATACTGATATTCTTACAAATTCTACCATTACCTTGAAAGATACTGCCAAAAGTAGAATTTCAACCATGGATTTCAACGGATTTTTCTATTATTTATTTCATCCCAACAAGGATTTGACCATGGGAAGAATGAAGGTCCCCTGACCTAAAAGTCCTACTAGATATATAACTTCTAGCATTTTAATAAAAATTTTAATTAGTTTGGTGTTATCATAAATAACGTCTATCAATTTTTCTTAAGTAAACAACCTATAAAATCCTGTTCTAGCTTTCTATACTGACTCTCATCATAGACCAACTCCTCAAAGCACTGCTTCTTTTTCTCTTCCTCAGAAAAATCACTATATCTGCTGTCTTCCATCATGGGGATATCAGAATTAGGGAAGGTGAAACTAAAACTTTCCTTCTCCTGCGGAAGGCAATCCTAGACTCACTGACTGCGAGGGTTAGGCGGTGTGGAGAAATGGGGGACACAGAGCCATGTAGAAAGGGTAAGTGGCTTTTCCTGTTTCCTCAACAGTACAAAACCCAGGTTGTAACATCACTGGAACTCATTGGCTGAAAAGTGTTAACATGTGACATTCTAGGATGTAGCAACATATAAATACAAATTTTAAAAAGTTGTATAATGAAAAGACAGGTTCTGCTATTAACTTATGACAGTGGGTCCCACCACACCCTGACAGAGAAAAGTACGCTAGGCTTATCTCACTGTGGGATTTCTCTGATGCGAGACAGATTGTCGAAGTACTCTG
>RJWT010042647.1:0-12095 GCA_004365215.1 Cuniculus paca | reverse complement strand
TCTCCCAAGGCATCCTAGCTCCTTGCAGCGTGCCTGGCTCAAGGTCCCCGGATCCTGTCCTGCCCAGGTCTGCCACAGTCTAAAGTGGACCTGTGGGAGCCCCTCAACCAGCCTTCAGACCCCAGGGGAAAGAGACCCAGGTCTGGTTCTGCTAAGAACGAGTCCTGACTCCCAGGCTTCCGGGGAGAAGCAAAAGGTGGAGGCTGACCTCTGCCTCCTGCCCTGGCCTTGCCTGCCACACTCCTGGGTCACGGCCCCCAGCATTGTCCCTGCTACACTTGGCCATTTGTCACTCCTTATTCTCTCCAATAAAAGGCCCGCTGGTGAGAACTGATGGGGCAACGCCATCCGTCATTCTCTGCTCAGCACCTGCGGTGGCTCCCCAGTCCCTGCAGGAAAGAGCCAGGGTCCCACAGTGGCCTCGGGCCCTCCTTCAGGTTCCTACCCTTGCTAGGATCAGGACAAAGTCAGGGGAAACGGATAACTCTTCTCAGAGTGTTTCTCACTCACCAACATATAATGTGTAGGATTCTTAGAGGAAAAAGGAAAGCAATCATATTGAAGTATATCTATTGAAATATTTTAAAAACAAATGCGTTATATAATGACATGTGTGTTTCTGCATTGACCCATTATATAACATGATCTAGCGGCAGGTCTGACCACTGCTGTCATGCTGAAGTCGAGATGAGTGTACATATTTGGAGGCAGCTGCAGCAACTGTGAAGCGGGGCTGACACTGCCGTACTTTGTCGCCCACGTCTGTAGCAGAAGAGCATGCCTGTGCCCATTTCCACTACTGAGAGTGGACACGCCACCCTCCCAGCCCAGTCCCCAGGCCACCGGAGTTTACTCATAAGGCTCTTGGTCTGGTTGAGCATCTTGATTAAAAATGCCCTGGTGCATGATCCTTTCTCTTTTATTCTCACAGTACTGGGGATCAAACTCAAGGGGCGGGGGGGCTCTACCACTGAGCTACATCCCCACCCACTTCATTTTACCTCGAGACAGGGTCTTACTTAGTTGCCCAGGCTGGCCTTGAACTTGTGATCCTCTGCCTCGGCCTCCCAAGCAGCCGGGATTACAGGCCTTCGCCACCGCAGCCAGCTCATCCTCCCTTCTGAGTTGTCTCCTCGACGCCACTTCCCACCTGCCCTGCCGCAGCCACCCTGTCTCCCACTATGGCCAGCCAGGGCCTTCCCAGCAGGCTTCTCTTCACTCCCAACTCCCCTCTCAGGGCCCTGGGGCAACCACTCCCTCGCCTTGTTCAAGCTTGGACTCAAATGTTGCCTTCTCAGAGAGGCCTGCCCCAGGGGCCAGCCTATTTTAAACTGTCCTCCCCTCTCCCTGGCACTCTGGCACCCTGATGCCCCATCTTGCTCCACTGTTGTAAGTGGTGATCACCTGTCTGCTCCCACTGGAACTCCAGGGCCCTCAGGGCAAGGATGTGAGTTTCTTTCACTGCAGTCTCCAGTTCTTGGAACAGGACCTGGCACATAGTCAGCACCCAGTGAATAAGTATTAAAAGTGATATATTTGTAAGCCATGAGGTGTTACATAAAGAAGCTATTTGAGGGCTGACCATGTAGTTCAGTTGTAGAAAGCTTGTGGAGTATGCCCAAGGCCCTAGGTTCTAGCCCCGGGATGGTGGAGGGGTGTTTGCTTGATTCTGTAAACCCAAAGCTGCTCTAAAAAAAAGTTCTTAAGTTTTTTGCTGAAAAAATTTATTCATGCTAAACTAAGGCCCACAGACTTGGAGTTCCTTTTATGAAATCACACAGCAACTGAATGTCTGGGTAGAGATGCCGATCCACGCCCCAGGGCTCGGCTGGGGAGGGACAGTAACCCTGCCTCGATGCTTCACTGTGGGAGGTTTCCAGGCACCCACAGGGAAGGCGGTTTCCTCAGGGATGATCAAGTCGGGTCACTTGGGGTGGTGACCACCTAAGTCTGCCTCCTGGAGGCAGAGATGGCAGATGGCTCTGGTGGCAGCATGCCCTTCCCTCGGGCTTGGCTTCCTCTCTGGGTTCCCCTCCCCCCATAGGCTGGCACATGGCCCTGCCTGCAGCTCAGCTAGAGGTGAATGTCTCCTTGGCCACCTGCCAGGGTGGCCCTGTGGCCACTCCAAGCACAGGGCTGCTGTGCTTCTGAGGAGAGTCCCCTCCCCAGGCAGCTGCCACACCTAACCCCTCACTGGAGTCCAGGGCCCTGCCAGGGCAGAAGGCTGACCGTGTGACCTGCCAAGGACAGAGACCGGTCCGGGACTCCTCTCCATCCATTCAGAGGCCTCTGCATGGCAGGTGACTCAAGGACCCAGACAGCCTGACTGCTGAGGCTGTAGGACCCGAGGCTGGGTGTCCTCGAAAAGCTCAGAGGCAGCTCCAGCCCTGTGCTCTGGGGCTTCTGCGGGTGCACACCGCCGGGAGCCAGGTGCCACCTGCATCTGCCTCTTGCTCATGCACAGGCACACGTGCACACTCACATCTGCCCTAACACACGCATTCCTGGAGCACCCACTCACACGCTCACCCATGCACACCCAGACCCGAACAGACCCTTCCCCTGGCCTGTGCCCTCTGTGCTGCAGCCTGTCCCTGTTCCTGTCCCTGTCCCTGTCCTTCATGGCCTCACAGCGGGGCTGCAGGGCTCTGTGAGGGCCGCCCAGCCCCCTCCTTTTGCTGATGAGGAAAAGGAAGCTCGGAGTGGGGGAGTGACAGCTCGGCGGTCACATGACATTGCCTTGGCTAAGCCGAGGTGCGAAGCTGGGTCACTGCCTCCAGCCCAGGGGCTCTGCCCACACCAGGGACCCCAACCATGGGACTCTGGCTAATGCAACAAATGAAACTGTGAGTGTTGTGTTCAGGGCTGAATTACCTCTCCCTCCCTACAGTCCGCCAAACCAAAAGGGTTGTTCACAGTAGCCATGATGTGTCAGCACCAGCCAGGTGTGTGTGTGTGTGTGTGTGTGTGTGTGTGTGTAGTGTTGTTAGATGTTAGGACCTGTGTACTAACCTCCTGTGCTGGAATTCCATCCACATCTCTATCTCAGCCTCACACCGGTCTTGAGGAACCTACATTCCTCACTTCACAGAAATCAGATCAGAGAGGTCAAGTGACTTGTCCAGTGTCACAAAGCAAACAGGAAGTAAAGTTAACCTTCCACTCCAGGTCTGTCTGCCTCCAAAACCTAGTCTAATACAAATAGCTAAGACCCCTTCCCCCTACTGTATGCTGGACACCATCCCACAAGGATTAATGCAGCTAATCCTCACATAGTCCTCTGAGGGAGTGCCTGGGGGTGGCAGGAGGCACCCAGAGGGAAAGCAACTTGCAAAGCTAAGGCCCCTAGCATAGAAGAGGTAGAGCTGCATCTTGAACACTGCCGCCATAGTTCTGCCCCAGCCCCACGTGGCTGCTTCTGGGTATGTGACTCCTGGCGTCTGGGAGGAGGGGACGCCTGGCCATAGGACCCCACCGCAGGTTCCGAGACAGAGAGATGCAAGAACAGCTTCTGCCTCACTTGGCTGGCCTGGAGCCAGATGGTGGCAAGGGCAGTGGCAGAGCAGAGTCCCTCACACCCCCCTTGCCAGGCTTCCCCGAGTCCCAGCCCTCACGAAAGGGCACTTGGACCAGGTGACCTCTAAGCATCTCCAGGCCTGAGTCAGGATCCTGGCCAGCCTTGAAGCTGTTAGCTTCCACCAGCTCAAGTGTCTGTCTGGGACTCCCTAGAGACACAAGGCGAGAGTCAGGGGGGACAAGCCAGACTCCCTACAGGATGCTCTTGGGGAAGAGGGCGTGGCCTGGGAGTCTGGAACTATTGCTGTCACACTGCTGTGTGACTTTGTATAAGTTGCTTGCCTTCTCTGGGCTTTAGTTCTTCCATCAAGAAAAATAGGGATCTATTCCCCATTCTGCCTTCCCCACTCCCCGCAGGTGGGGTGGAGCCACTGTGAGCGTCCAATCGGCAATCAGATGGGAAGGTCTTTGGGGGAAATAATGGGCTCTGGCAAGTTAGTTTTCAACTTACTTGGCTTCCTACCTAATATAAGACATGTAGCTATCGATTCTGACGGTGATTAGAATTTCTGTGAATTTTTCTGGCCTCATCCATTCTTGGAGGCCAGGCAGAGGGTCTCACCACAATAATGATCATCATGAATAGAATGCCAGAGGAGGAGCTGGTACTATCAATATGCCCAGCTTGCCTACAGAG
Organism: Cuniculus paca; assembly: GCA_004365215.1. Taxonomy (NCBI): domain Eukaryota; kingdom Metazoa; phylum Chordata; class Mammalia; order Rodentia; family Cuniculidae; genus Cuniculus; species Cuniculus paca. The sequence goes on along the minus strand of RJWT010042647.1, from coordinate 7,882 downwards.
AAACTGAGGCCCAGTTGCTTGCATTCGCCCGGCCGGGAATCCCGTCCCAGCAGGGTCTAGCAGCAAAGCCAGCCCCGTGCGGCCAGGCAGCACTGTCCTTTGTTGCCGCTCAGGGCCGAGTTCCTCCCACCACCAAGTACATCCCCGGGGACTTGTTCCCCCTACCCGGGTGCCCAAGAATGGACTGAAAGCAACCATGTCCCCTCCCGTGTGTGACCTCTGACCTCCCTCCCTGCACGCTCCACCCCCGGCAGAGGGTCCCCTTGTCCGCCCGCCCGCCTTCCCCCGCTCTGACCCTGGCGCCTGCAGGTGCGGCTGGTGATCGCCGAGAAGGGGCTGGCGTGCGAGGAGCGCGACGTGAGCCTACCGCACAGCGAGCACAAGGAGCCCTGGTTCATGAGGCTCAACCTGGGCGAGGAGGTGCCTGTCATCATCCACCGAGACAACATCATCAGCGACTACGACCAGATCATCGACTACGTGGAGCGCACCTTCACGGGAGGTACGGCGCTCCCACCCTACGGGCACAGGTTAGACAGGGTCCGGGAACCTCGCCCCGCCTGGGGACAGCCACTGGGGCCATGGGCAAGGCCCGGGCTCCCCAGAAAGAGCCACAGGACACAGGCAGGGCTCCCTGTCCCCCAGGAACCACAGAGCCATGGCATGGACACAGCCAGATCCTGGGCCCGGAGACCTCCTCCCTGGGTCTCTGATGCGCCAACCCCTTCCTCAGGACCTCTGAAATCCCAGGCACAACCACAGACCCTCCGGGGTCCTTGGGGTCCCTGCAGGCAGCATCCAGCTCTCCCAGGGGTTCAGGCCTTGAGCAGAACCCAGCCCCCTGAAACTCCTTAAGGACAGTCACAGCCAGGCTCCTCCTGGGCCCCCATCGGCTTGGTCCCAGACACCGCACAACCCAGACACGAGCAGGAACCTGACACCCTAAACTCGCAGGGTCCTCACTCTCTTTGGTTGACAAATGCAGCGTGAAAGAAGGGAGGGGCTCGCCTGCACTCTCCAGGCACTGAGTCCATCCCCAGCACTGCACAGGATAAAAATAAAAAGAACTGGGCCGGGGATTTAGCTCAGCAGCACAAGTGCCTGCCTGGCAAGTGCAAAGTCGTGAGTTCGATCCCCGGTACCAAAAATAAAAAATAAAAAGAACTTGTCAGCGATTCCAAATCAAAGAGACTTCGGTTTTTTTAAACTCTAGGCTTCCAGTCTCTTGAATCAGGTGACACTGGTCACAGATCCTACTTGCCATAGTCTGAGATGAGAGGAGCTGGCCCTGGGGGACAGGTGGGCACAGCACAGTGAGGGGAGGCAGCGCTGGGCCAGCTGGGTCCTTACTGGCAGTGGCCAAATCCTGGGAAGTGGGTGGTTCTGGAACCTGTGGGCCTAGGGGTTCTGGGTGCTAGCCTTGGTGCTGCTCTGCAGAGCACGTGGTGGCCCTGATGCCCGAGGCGGGCAGCCCACAGCACGCGCGAGTGCTGCAGTACCGGGAGCTGCTGGACGCGCTGCCCATGGACGCCTACACGCACGGCTGCATCCTGCACCCTGAGCTCACCACTGACTCCATGATCCCCAAGTACGCCACGGCTGAGATCCGCAGTGAGTGCTGGGGCGGGCAGAGCCCCTTGCTCTGTGGACACGAGTCTCCTTTCTGTGCCCTGCCTTCCCATGCCTGAGTCTCCTTGTTGCCTCTCTTTCTCTCTGTCCTTCAATTCGTCCCTCTCTTTGCGTACTGGGGTTCTGTTTCTCTCTCTCTCTTCCCTTCCCCATCCATCTTGTTCATCCTGCTGCTAACTGAATGTGCCTCTCTCCCTCTCCAGCAGTCTCTCTCTCATCCCCCTCCCCAAGACCCTTGCTCTTATCCTGTCACCCTATAGAGGCTTCCGCTGTTGGTTCTCCAGAGGCTTTTGTTGTCCAGAGGATCTGGGAACCTCCCAGAGTAATCCTGGCCCTAAGAGGCTAAGGCAAGAGGATTCCTGCAAGTTGAGGCCAGCCTTGGCTACATAGTGAGTTCAAGGCCAGCCTGAACTATGTAGTGAGACCTTGTCCCAAAAAACCAAAACAATTTTTTCTCTTCTACTCCATTGTGATCAGGGCAGCATGGAGGGTGGGGAGCATTGAAGATGCCCATCCCAGCCTCTAGGGTCATGGTGACATCCAAGGACAAGGGGGAACCATGTCAGGTTCTGGGCTGGGACGGGCATGGTGGGCAGGGAGCAGAAGGACACGACCATGGTTGCAGTGCAGCTCAAGGGCGCAGCCGGGCTTGTATGTGAGATGGGTAGCAGGTGTGGCAGAAGAGGTGTTTCACGTAGAGAACAGTGGAGAACGGTGGAGAAAGGGTGCTGGGCAGCAGCAGGTGCAGATCTGCATCTTACAAAGACCACTTCCCGGAGGGAAGAGTGGACTGAGCTGCCAGGAGGCCCCAGCTGTGACCTAGGTGGGCAGAGATGGTGGCCTGGCCTGGGGGAGGGAAGCAGGCTCAAGTGCTTCTGGGATAGCGTGCTCCCTTTGACCTGTCAAAGCTCCAAAGCAGGCCCCACCCACACTCCTTTGAGGAAACAGAATCTCAGGATTCTAGCATAGATGGAAAGGGGAGACTTTGCAGGGTACAAAGCGGGCAGAAGCCCCCCATGCCCTCCTGCCCCAGTTGGTGCAAGGTCTTCCCTTGGCCCGGCCTGCCCGCCTGAAGTCTACAGGGAGCTGTGTGGGCAGCCCCCGGGCACAGGCAAGAGGGAAGATGTACTTGACCTTCACATTCATAAAACATCAATGAGACTTAATATAGCCCCAGAGCTGGGAGGGACAGCTGGGAGGTATACCAGGCCAGGGCTGGGCTGGCGGGTGGTGAACCCCAGAGGGCAGAAACTAAACGACCACAGCATCTCACCCCCTTGCTCCTTCCATTCTTTCCCTCGATACTCACTGCACTCCTGCATGGTGCCAGGACTGTGTTGGCCTTTAAAGGCAACCCAAATGAATCTGACCCAGCCTTTCTCTGCAGAAGCTCATGTGCTAGAGGGGGAAACACACATCCAGAGATAACTACATTAGCATCAGTTTCCCTCTTCAACAGGGGAGTACAGGTAGGCCCCACACAAGTGCAGGGGGCATTTTTTGTGTAGACCACAAGTTAGCAGAGTTGTGGCTGGTGTGTGTACACTGGGGACAAAGGCACTGAAAGTCTGATCCCCTCAAGGATTAGGGAGATTTCATGGAGGAGGTGAAAGATGGGGTGGATGAGAGGTGAAGTAGACCCCGTGGGCCCCGAAAAGGCACATGGAGAGCTGGGACACTGTCTGAGGACAGGGAGCTGCAGGCCCAAGGTGTGTGTGAGGACGATGTCTCCACGGAGCTGGGAGGACAGAGGTGAACCGGGGTCTACACGAAGTGAGAATCAGCAGCTTGAGTTGGGGAGGCGAAGTGAGGGGAGGTATGAGAAAGACTAAGGAGGGTGAGTGCTGAGCACCCGGGGCTGAGCTGAGGCAAGGAGGAGCCCAGAACAACCCTGGGCCTGGCTTGGCTTTATAGGGGAGGGGGTGCCACATGGGGACGGGAGGGGACGGGAGCTGGGAAGAGGATGCATTCCTGGTTTCCAGCTCTACCTATTTCTGGCATCTCCCCTGCATCTGCAAGGGCAGAGGCTCCTCCTCCGCAGTGAGCATTCTTGCCCCCTTGTGCCCCAGGCAGTAGCTCTCTGGGTCCCACAGCTTTGTGCTCATCACTGAGGGTGCAGCATCATAGAGACTCTGTCATGAATCTGTCTCTCCCGTTAGCCTGAGCCTCGGCAGGTGGCCTCGCTCCTATCCCGTGTTACAGCCTGTGGTACTTGGTGCATGTTGTCTGTGAATACTGTCTCTTCCATGACCCGAGTTTGGATGGACAACTCCCAGCTGTGTGGGGGAAGGGATGTGGAGGCTCCAGGTACTGGGAATGGAACCTTTCCTATTCTCTGCCCAGGACACTTAGCCAATGCCACCACAGACCTCATGAAACTGGACCATGAAGAGGAGCCACAGCTCTCTGAGCCCTACCTTTCTAAACAAAAGAAGCTCATGGTGAGTGTCCCCTCCTGCTGGCCCCCTTCCCCACCTTCCTTTCCACCAAAAGGGAAAACTGCAGATGCTGGTTGGAAGTTGAGAATCAGCTAAAGGTTTGAGGTGGAAAACCACAGGCTTGCTTTTTCTCCTCTGTCATTTACTGTTGCTTCAACCTTGGGCAAGCCACTGTCACCTTGGGGCCTCGTGTCTTAGGCTGTGTCTCTGTAAGCAGAGCATTGGATCCAGGTTCTAGGATAAGGAGGTACCAAGGGGGTGCTCTGAGGAACCCAGTAAGGATGGACAGGGTAAGGAAGAGGAAGCAGCTAAGCCTTGTCAACATTATGGGATGCTCTGGAGCATAAAAGGTGACACACAGTGGGTCCACCCTGTGGCCAGCGCCCAGCCTTTAATGCCCCTGTATTGACTGGCATTGGCTGCAGACTGCCTGTCAGGTATAGGGTCACTCCCCTGTGTTTCTGAGCAAGGCAGTTCCTCATTGGCTGAGAGCAGCTCTCTGGAGAAGTGCAACTATGGGCCCCCAGCAAGGGTGCTACCAGCAGCTGGAGGTGTGAGTGTGCCAGCCCCATGGCAGAGATCTAAGCAGAATGGCCAAGCTCAGTAGACTGGTGTAAGCACCAGACGAAGGTGCTTTGCATTTCAAACCTAAGTTTGCAGAAAGGAGTTTGGGCAAAGTTTCCTTCCCTGGATATCTTGACTCCAATGAAGTCAACTCAACCTTTGCTCCCTACCTGTCCTGCTGCAGGCCAAGATCCTGGAGCACGATGACGTGAGCTACCTGAAGAAGATCCTTGGTGAGCTGGCCATGGTGCTGGACCAGATTGAGGCTGAACTGGAGAAAAGGAAGCTGGAGAATGAGGGTGGGTTCCAGCCCTGGGGTGAGTGGGGCTGTAGCCCTCCCAGCCTGCTCTATCCTGTCTGTCCAGGCCTAGCCTCTTTTCCCTCCAAAGATCTCAGAAGGCTTATCAGTTGGGATACAGGGTCAGACATAGGTTCAGGTCCTAGGCTGGCTACCTTGGGTAAGATACTCACCTTTCTGGACTTCACTTTCCCTTCTATAAAGTGGGGATACTAATAGGACTGTGGAGCTGTGGAGGCACTGTGTGACTTAGATCCCCAGGCTTGGTATACGGCAAGAGTTCCAGTTTCTTTCAGAGGGCACTCAAGGGTGCCATTAAGAAGAGCTCTCAAGGAACAAGCGTGGAAGGTCTAAGGCTGGCTTTTGAGTTCAAACAGAGTTTCAGCTCCGTCCTTCTCTGGTCGGGTCGTCTTGAACTACAGACTTACATCATTTCCTTATGTATAAATTTGTCAGGGCTGACAAAACAAAATCCCATACACAGCATGGTTTAAACAGCAGAATCCTATTGCTTCACAGTTCTGGGGGCTGGAAGTCCAAGTTTAAGGTATCAGGAGGGCTGGTTTCATCAGAGACCTCTCCCTGACTTGCAGATGATATCTTGTCCCTGTGTCCTCACATGTCCTTCCTCTGTGCTGCACACCCTGGTGTCTCTGAGTGTTCTGCTTCTTCTTAGGAGTAATCAGTCAGACTGAGTCAGGACCCACACTAACATCTTCACTTTGACTTAATCGCATCTTAAAGGCTGCATCTCCAAATACCGTCACATTCTGTGATACTGAAAGTTAGGACTTCAACATACGCATTTGGGAAGGGACAAAATTTAGCTCCATCTATATTTACAAAAAAATTTTTAGTAACTTTATTGGTTTTATTGGTTTATTTGTTTTTGAGATGGCATCTTGATAAGTTTTCCAACCTGGCCTTGAACTTGCAATCCTCTTGTTTTGGCTTCCCAAGCAGCCAGGATTACAGGTGTGCACCACTGTGCCTCATACGATTTATATATTTAACAACATTTGCTGTGTGTCAGGTGCTGTTCTGAGTTTTATAGATTTCAATTCCCTACAGTGCTAGGAGATAGATATTATTCATTTAACAGATGAGTAAAGTAAGACTCAGAGAGGTCCAGTAGCTTTCCATCACATAGGTAGAAGTGGTGAAGCTGGGATTCAGACTCTGGCTCACAGAGTCCAAGTTCATAGACACTCTGTTTGCCTCTTCTGTCCTTAAAGGGCTGATAAAACGAGTGCCTGCTTTCTGGGGCTGTTGCGAGGATCAGTGAGGAAATATTGGGTCCCACTACATTTCTTAAGTAGGCATAGCATGTTGCCCTGCTTGCAGTGGGTAGTGTCTGCAAATGTTAGTTGCTGCTGTGACTGTGGGACACACAGGGTCTGACTGGATGGGGCCAGAGTCGATGTCCTGGAGGAGAGCTTGGGACATGCATTCCTAAAGGTTCCCAGACTGGGCCCTGAAGCCCCTCTGTTTTGGTCCTGAGATCTTCTGAGAAGAGGCAGCATTGCACTGCCCCATGGTGTGATGCCTGGGGTTGTCAGGATGGAGAGGTGTGGTTGGTCCTTGTGTCCTTGGGAATTGAGAGGGTGGCAGAGCCCAGGGAAGTGGCTGTGGGCCTTAGTGCTCTGATTGGTTGTGCCCACATGGCCTGTGTCCCTCACTCACCCCCTGGGGAACCCCAGACCCACCTGGGAGCACACCAGGCCCTCCACTTCTCCCTTTGTGGGCTGGAAAAGATTGAGAAAGTATCATGATGTCACAAGTAAGGCTCAGAGCACGGAGCAGATGATATTGATGCATATTCTAATCAACCGGTCTCCTAGCTCTGTGACCTTGTGGAATTTACTTCCCCCCTCTGAGGTCACCTGCCAAATGTGAAGAACAGACTAACTCACAGCAGGGGTGTGAGGACCTATGGAGACAGAGCACCGGGCACTTTGCACAATGCCTGACTCTGGGCAAAATGTTCTGGAAATAGCAAGCTTTTATTTTTAACCCCCATTATTTTTTCATTCATTTATTCAAATATTTGTTGAACACCTACTATGTGCCAGGTCCTGGGAGTAAAATTGTGAGTGAAAATAAGATACCATTTTTCTTCTTGTAGAATTTGTGGTCTTAGGGAAGAAAAAGGCATTAGTCAAATAATCCCATTCCTAAATACAAAATTACAGTGACAAGTGTTTCGATCAAGAGTAAAATAGGCAGGGGTTAGGAATGTCACTCACATGTGGGGTGCTTGCCTAGTATGCAGCAGCACCCAATCCCCACTACTACCAAAAAAAAAAAGAGTAAGATGGGCAGGACAAATTGCATGGAGCTTCTCTGACAAGATGACATTAAAAATGAGACTGGAAGGATGAGAAGGAGCCCAGAGGGGGAGCTACCACCCAGACTGAGGGGACCGTGGAGGCGGGAGAGAATGAGGTTCTCTCAGCTACTGGGCAGAGCATGGTGAAGAGAGGGCTGCGAGCGAGGGGAGAGACAGCTAGTGAGGCCCAGGTCAGATCAGGGGCTGAGCCTGTATTACAAGGGTTGAGTTTATATTGGGGGCAATAAGATGTCCTTGGAGGGCTTTGAGAAGGGGATTATGTCTGTTAGCTTTGTGGTACAATAAACCATTCCAAATCTGAGTGACTTAGAAGAACCACTCTTTGGTTCACGATTTGTGACTCGGCTTGCCTGGGAGGCTTGTCTGCCCCACTCGGAGCGACTGGCTCCACTCCTACAGTGGCAAGCGGCAGCACGAAGTGGCCGGCGCTGTGTACGATGGGCTGGTGCAGCCTGGGTCATGGAGGTAACTGGGCTGCCTCTCCAGCACCTAAGCCAGGCTCCTTTAGACTGTGGTGGGCACAGGGTCACCAAGAGTAGCTGGAGCACAAATACCAGATGCACAAACCCTCTTCCACCCTCTGCGGCAGTGGCTGTTACTGAA
>RJWT010042646.1:0-12064 GCA_004365215.1 Cuniculus paca | reverse complement strand
TCAGTATGGTACTGAAATAAAAACAGACCTGAAGATCAATGGAATAGAATAAAAGATACAGCCACAACTACAAATATACTCAGCCACCTCATCTTTGATAAAGGAGCCAAACATGTTCACTAGAAGAAAGATAGCCTCTTTAATAAGTGGTGCTGGAAAACACTGGCTTCCCATATGCTGAAAACTAAAACTAGACCCATGCCTATCACCATGCACTAAACTAAAGTCAAAATGGATCAAAGATCTAAATATTAAAACAGACACACTAAATCTGCTGGAAAACAAAGTAGGTAGAAATCTTCAAGACCTTGAGGTAGGTGAAGAATTGATGAACAAAAGTCAAACTGCATGGGAAATACTTACCACAATCAACACCTGGGATCTCATCTTACTAAAAAGTTTTTGCATGTAAAAAGAAATCTTCAACAGAGTGAAAAGAAAATCCATGAATTGGGGAAACATCTTGGCCAACTGTCCCTCAGATGAAGAACTTCTATCTAGAATATATAAAGAATTTAAAAAAATCAGGCCCCAAAATTCAAAGACTCAATCCAAAAATAGGCGTCTGAGATGAATACATACTTCTCAGATGAAGAAATACAAAGGGCAAATAAATATGTGAAAAAATGTTCAACATCAATGGTATTTTGAGAAATGCAAGTTAAGACAACATTGAGATTCCATCTCACTCCCGAAAGAATGACCAAGTTCAAGAAATCAACCAACAACAAATGCTAGAGGGGCTCTCAGGAAAAAGGAACACTTCTCCGCTCTTGGTGGTAGGTAGGCTGGTGCAACCACTGTGAAAATCAGTATGGAGTTTCCTCAAAAAGCTAAGATTAGAGCTTCCCTTTGACCCAATTATCCTGCTTCTGGGCATTTTCCCAGAAGAATTGAAAACATCATACCACAATGATATATGTGCTCCCATGTTTATAGCAGCCTAATTTGTAATAGTTAGATCTTGGAAACAATCCAAATGCCTATCAATCAGGAATGGATAAGAAGATGTGGTATTTCTATATGATGGAGTACTATTTAGCTGTAAAGAAAGATTGCATCAAGGCTTTTATAAGTAACTGGATGTGACTTGAGACCATACCAAACCTATATTGTTATTGTTTTGGGCTTGTTGTTGTTCTTGTTTCTTTTGCTTTTTTTTTCTGTGTCTTTTTTTCTCTTAAATAAATAAAAAAGATACAGCAAAATGTTGGTAATTTTCTCTTTAAAACCTGTGACAAGACTGTATTCCATAGGAAAGAGTGTTCCCATAGCCCAGACAAAGATTCATACTTGGGAAGACTGAAATTATCTTTCTCTATATATATTCTTCCTCCAGTCATTAGTCTTACAGCTATCTTGCAAAGTTGTATATTATGAAATGCTCAAAAAACATACTTGTGTAGTATTTTCAAGTCATTTTCTTTTGTATCCTCAGGGATTGACAGCTTAGGAAGAGGGAAAAGTGTAGCATTCTTTATTTGAAATTAAATAGAATACCTTAGAATCTCTGGAATTGTCAAGAGACATTATGAAAAGACATTCTTATGCAGGCAACTCTACATCCATCTGTTGTTTCAATTTGTCTCTCTAATAACTCCCAGGAGTTTTACTTGTTTTGAATATTGGAATAAGCAGAAATGAATCATATTTTCCTTTAATATTAATCCAAAAATTCAGTGTGCTGTATTAACCATCACCTACATCCCTTCAAGGTTGTTTGAGTTCATTAACCTTCACAATAACCAAATTAATACAAGTATATTCATTTTAACATTTGTTCTTGATTTCTTTAGATAATCAAACTATGAAATTTTTGGTGATTTTCTATGTAAATGCCATTGAAATTTGCAACATTTTTTTCTTTTAAAACAATCACATATTTAAATAATACAGCAGCCAAAATGTTTGTTTTTTATTACAAGAATAAAATCTTACATTTTATTATATGCTTTATAATTCTACAGAAAATCTTCACTCTATCTTAACAATTTGAAGGACTATTTTGCTGTGCTTCATTAATAATTTTGCAATTTGGAAAATAAAATATCATATGCCCAAGTTTCCCTATGCATAGATTATAAAATTCTGCTCTTCAGTTTATTTATGTTATATATGTTGTTAACTTAACCACAAATATACATTTTGTTGAGTTTTTTGCAGGGCTTCATTTAACAAGGGCTATGATTCTAAACCATTAAATACCGTTTCTTATCTATAATGTTGTCATCCAGCTGTAATCAAGTTCTCATTGGCGCATATTAGCATCTGCTCTAGTATGACAGTTTTGGGAAACAGTAACTCTAAGCCACAACCAGTCTGCCTTTGATCAGATCTTTAGACTACTGCTAAACTAGAATCATTTCCCCTGTTACTTCTTGTGAACACCTAAGTTAGATTTTACATTGAGAGGAAAATCATGTGAACGTGAAGAGGAATAGATGATCCTTGTTTCACGTTGGAACTCTTTCTTCCCTTCTTCCTTCCACCTCTCTCTTCATGCCAACTCCATAGTGATGCTGATATCAAATTGACCTGTAGAAGATCCACAGGCAGGGGCCACTTAATCAATTTGAACAGGCTGGGAGAAAAGAATCAAAAGCTGTGCATCTGAGGTTTCAGGAATTATTAGCTCGAAAATCCAACTTTTGAGCTCGTGCTTTTCATTTTCCTTGTGTCCTTTTTTATTGCATTTGCCTAAGTGGTAAAATCAAAAAATGTTATAAAGAAGAAAAGAAAAAGTTAATTGGAACCAGAGACCTATAGACATTGTAAGTTATGAGCACACAATGGTATGAAAGATTTCTAAGACTGGAGTTTAAATAAAAATGGTTCTGTTTATGTGGACTACATTAGCAAGCTGATTTTGAGTGTAAGTGTGTATTTGTTTCATTTAGTTAAGTTGCAGGGCTCACTTTTAGTGAATTATCTCCAGTAACTTTAGAGACACAATGTGCTATTTTAGAACACAGTAACATGTTCTAGGGTGCAGGAGATCCTGTGAGAGACAATGTTAGTGAGGTTGGGTGTAGAAGACAAGGGGAATTTTCTAAGCAACCTTGTACTTGAACCCTTTTACAGAGGCAGAGTTTTAATAACTCCTAATGTGTCAATATTTGAACAGAAGTGTAATTCAAAAGAAATTAAGTTAATGATGTATTGACTAAGGGAAATATTCCGTGTTAACTGGGTGGCATTCCAAAGCAGACTGCTATGCAATACAACTGTTTGTTAAAGGAGAGCTTTGGATTAGATTCGTCTTTGCTCAGTCTGAAAATGCCATGTTCTCTTCATAAGAGATTTAAATGAAAACCAATTAGCTAAATGGCACCACAGTATTAAAGTGTGTGAGTGTGTGTGTTCATCTATATGAGTTAGGTCTAATTTTTTCATAGTTCTTTTCAGTATAACCATAGCAGAAAATATACTGACTGGTGATTTGAAGAGTCTACAGAAAATTTTATGCATATTATAAAACCTTGAGGAATTGTGAATGTGAAGAAAATAATGGAAGTGAGCATAAGATTCACTGTATTATCAAAGAAGACTGCAAGAGGGTGATGATAAAATGAAAATTGGGTGAGTAGTCAGTGTTGAATGATGGATTTTCTTAAATAACCTAAGTATATGCCTTTAAGAAATTACCACATTTTAGATATGGAAATACAATTTTAGCAGCTGTATTGAAGTATAATTAGATACCATACAATTAACCTGCAGTGAGGTGTGTATTTTTTTCATAAATTTACAAAGTTGTACAACCATTACCATAAAAACTTTTAAAATATTTCCATCACCTAAAATAGGATAATAGATCTGTTTATTATTAAAATAATTGACTGTTCACTTCATATGTACTTATTCAATAATTAAAATTTCTTATAAGTGTATCAAGTATCTTATTAAATATTCAATTTTTATTTCTGATCAATATATGTGTCACATTAACACGGATCTACAAAGTGATCAGTTTACTATGACACACTCCTAATAGTCTGTGCCCATAAGTGCCTAACAGTAATGCTAACAAGAAGAATTAGTAAAAATTTTAGGCTTATAAACACTCAGTGTTAAAATTTTTGTGTAAGCTGAAAATATGACAGAATCTAATCTAGTTTCTGAGACTATAATATAGTGTAGAAACAAGGATATAATGATATATACAAAAAAAACCACTTCAATACCTTTAAATGTGTGGAAGATATTTGCTATTTGTTATTATTATCAGTAGCTATTTTTGTCTTTTAAATTTTTTTTTCAGTACATGTTTAAATCTCACTTTGAGCCATGTTGAAAAGGGGAGACTTGTTGGAAGAAGACCTTTCTGTGAGTTGGCTCTTGGAGACTTAGAAGGGGAAAATAAATAAAATAGAGAAACTGAGAGAGTGCTATCACTAGAGTCCAGTGATACACACCAAACCACAAGTGTGGGAAATTATTTATTCTAGGAAGAAAAATTGATTTAATTGGTGCAAGATACAACACAAGGAGAGGTTGGAAGGTAGTTTCCTTGCAGGTAACAACTAACTTTACACTCCAGTAACAAGTCTGTGCATAGGGAAGTGGAGATGGAAAGCTTTAGCACAATTCTGTAATATGCTATTTGCTATAATTTGGTGATACAGTCTAGATTGACCAAAGATTAAAAATTAGAAAAAAGAAATTCCACACTTGGAAACTTTATGAAAGTCTGGGGGTGTAAGCTTAATTGAGGTGATTGCTATAAAACAGAAAAGAAATGAAATAAGAGAGAGCTAGAAAATAAAAAGCTATAAACTTTAGTGACTGAATTATTCTGGATGTAGAGGTTAAAAATTTAAGTATAATGTGCTAAATAAAGAAGAGGACAAAAAATGCCAGCTTTGGGTTAAATGTGCTAGGCTTGTTGATGTCTAGGTTACTCTCCCTTTGATAAAAAAACTCTATTCATTCTTTCTGTCTTATGTACATATTCCCTGAATGCTTACAGTTGGCACAATCAACTCTAAAGATTTAGCTTTGAAACACCAAAGAAAGCATCTCATAATGTTGTATCAGCTTGAGGGGAGACCATAGGGAGAAACATGTGTTTAAATTTGGGAAATAAAAAATTTGAAGACCCATTTACACCTCATCTTCTACATTCTTGGATTAATTCTACTCTTTAAATATCCTGGTCAACAGAAATAGGTGACTTGGTTTCACTTTGATTTCAAGTCAGTTCCACTTTTCTTTTTTTTTTTAATTTTGAAAAGAATACAACCACACAAAATAAAACAGAGTAGATTCAATCACAACAAAACAATGAACATGGTACATGACTTCTAAACAGGGTAAAAAGCAATTGATAATGGTTACCATAATGCCTCTTGTTATCTGCAATATACCTGCCCATACCATCAGGGATAAGAAAATAAAATACAACAAAATAAAACAGTAAAAACAAAAACAAAAACAAAAACAAAAAAAACAAAGCAGAACAATGTAAGCAATACAGAACTTCAAGATACTAGTAAAACAACAGTGGCTGCCATGATGTTTGTTATCTTCAGAATAGTTGCCTACACCTTCAGACAGCTTACAATCAAACAACACAGAATAGAGTAAAATCAATCAAAACGAAACAATGAAAGCAGTACAGGGTTTCTAAACAAGATACCTGGACATTCTTGATGGCTGCAATTGTGCATTTTGTTATCTTTAAAATACCTGTCCATGCCATCAAGTATAATAAAATCAAACAAATCAGAATAAAATGAAACTAATCAGAACAATGAAGACCATATGAGTTTCAAATCATGATAATAGTTAACAGTGGCCACTTCCTTCACTTTTTAGATAATTCCTCCCCTTTGACTTTCCCAATATGTATTGCGCATTTTAGATCCCACTCCTTTAGTCTGTTATACTAGGGAGACAACATGAAATTCACCCATGTGACTCTGAACCATTTCATCCATTAGCATGATTACCAGTAGCCTCTATCCACCTACAAGAACCTTGAGATTGTCTCCCTTTATAGCTGAGTAGGTTTCCACCACATAAAATACCATGTCTTTCTTATCCATTCTGCAGTTAATGGGCAGGCTACACCTATGTTTTCTCTGGCTCCCTATCACATAGGGCATGGTTCTCTTTCCTTTGACTTTCAGTCTATGAATTTTCTTTCTAGTTAAATGTGTTTCTTATACACAGCATATTGATGGATCCTGTCCCCCGACCCACTCTGCCTGTGTTTCTTTCTTTGGTGTATTGAGGCCCTCTTGCACTGCATTGTGTCTGTCATGCTATTTTCCTGCCATTGGCTCCCTAATTTACCTCACCATTCAACCAACTGGCCCCATTGATGGCCCCCCTCTGCCACTGTTCCTGAGACTGGTCCTTTTTCTCTGTCTCTCTAGAATGTCCTTTGGTATTCTTTGTAGGGTTGGTTTGGTGATCATAAATTCCTTGAGTTGTTCTTTGTCATGGAAGTACTTGTTTCTCCATTAATTTTGAAAGAAAGTTTTGCAGGGTACATCAGTCTGGGTTGGAAGTTGTTCTCTTTCAGGACTTGCATTGCTTCACTCCAGCCTCTTCTTGACTTGATCTTGTGTGTTGAGAAGTCTGCTGTGATTCTCATGGGTTTTCCTTTATAGGTGATCTGTTTCTTTTCTCTAACATCTCTTAATATTCTCTTCTTGAGTTGAATTTCTGGGATCTTGATTATTACATGTCTGGGTGTAGATTTGTTTTGGTTATGGCTAGCTGGAGTTCAATATGCCTCACTTATTTGAATGTCACTTTCTTTTTCCATGCTTGGGAAGTTCTTAGAAATTATTTCTGTAGATAAGGTCCTGATGTCATTTGTCTTAAATCCTGATTTTTCACTCACAATTTTAATTCTTCAGTTATGCTTGTTTGAGTTATCTAGCAGCTGTTGAATTGTTACTTCCTGAGTCCTTGTTATTTTTAAGAGATCTTTCCTTTCACAATCATAAGCTCCAAACCTTTTTCAAGATATGAAAGTCTGCCTTCAGTTTCTTTCAAGTGATTTTGTCAGCTTTCAGTGGAATTTTTAATTTTCTGGATATCTCCTTCAATCTGTTTCATGCATTCTAAATCTCTCTTATGTTGTTCATTCATGGTTTCCCTCATTTTCCTATGCTCCTCTATTTTATTTATTTATTTATTATTTATTTTTATTTTTTATTTTAAAGAGAATAGAACAAAAGCAAACCAAAGCAAAACAAAACAAAATAGAGTCAAACACAGTTATGTTTTGAAGACCTGTATTGCTTGCAGTGTTCCATTCTGAAATGCTCCTCTATTTTTTTAATCTGTGTCTTCTTTAGAGATGCTAAGTATTTCTTATATCATGGTTTTCATTTCTTCTTTTTCCTGGGATAGAATTTCTGTTCTAATTTCTCTTATAACTTCATGAAGTTGTTTCTTTACTTCAGTTGACATCACTTCAGTCATTTCAGGTGTGTGATTCTGGATCTCCTCAGTGTTTACCTCTCGTGGACTTGTGCTGCTTGAATTGAATGCCAGAGATTTCCCTCTCCCTGTTCATCTTGGCATATTCCTGATTTCTTCCACACACTTGGATAGTGTGGTCCCAGACACCCCAGCACTGGCCACTTCAAAGTGAGACTGTTTGGCTTTTCTGGCCAGTGCTGGCTACTTACATCTGGCAGTGGGTGCCCTTGCCTCTGCACTGAGCTGGGTACCAACCCACCTGGCATTTGCAGGGGAGCAGACCTGGTCAGGGCCTGTGAATCTAAGCTCTTTAGGAGCCTAGCAATGTCTGGAACATGCATGGGAGCGGAACTTGGTCCAAACAGTTCCTTGGGTCTGCCCACAACCTGGAGCTGCTGGATGACTGTTTGGTTTTTCCTGCTAGTGCTGGCTATGGGTATCTGATGGTGGGTGCCCATGCCTCAGCCCTGAGCTGGGTACCAGCCCACAAAGGTCCCCAGCATTTGCATGGGAGTATAACTGGCCAGAGCCTGTGGATCTAAACTTTTTAGGAACCTACGCTATGTCTGGAACATGCATGGGAGCAGAACTTGGTCCAAGCAACTTCTGTGGGCCCGCCCATAACCTGGCACTGCTGGCAGAAATGGGTAGCAGTCTTGGCCCCAGGTATATCTTGCTAAACTCCAAAATGGCACCTGCCCAGTCACTCTCTCCTGTTGGAGAATCGAGTCCCCTGTACTCACCACCAGCCAGCGCAGATCTCCTTGTCCACCATTCTCTTTCTCTCCCGCACCTCTCCGCAGAGATCTCTGGGGTCAACCGCCACTGCAACCATGACCTCGTGTCCCAGTTTCACTTTTGATATTTTCATGCACATGTAGTAAAAAGAGCAGTTTATTGATTTTTGCTCAAATAATCCATACAACATATCACATTTTGTACCACTGCCTAAAGCACTTCTTTCTGTAGATCTCAGGGCTCTTTGCAATTGATTCACTACCCAAGCAGATGGCTCAAGACTAGGCCTCTGGACTGCACTACCAGACTGCTAAAAAAAGTCACCATTTCAAATGATAAGTACCATGATCTAGAGTAGTTTGATGGTTACAAATATTATGTACTTCCTGTTTTTCTAGTTCTTTAAAAGACAAACTTCAAATTTACATGTTAGCTCTTTAGAGTTTTCACAATTGTCTCACACTTTAACTTTGGGTCAGGAAGTTTTACTTTTTTCCAATAAATATACTGGTTAATATGCTGTGAAAATTCACTCTCAGACTGTTATAATTCACAGAATATTAAAGCTTTGGAAAGAATTCAGAACAATTGGAATGAATCCATTATCTTCCTGTGAGTAATCTGAGACTCAGAAAGTTCAATGACTTACCCAAGGTAAAGTCACAATTAGTAAAAGGAGTCAAACTAAAATCCAGGTCTCTGTATGCAGTTCTCTGTGCTTTCTACAGCACCAATCAACTAAACCTTTAAATAGTTATTAATAATTGTAATTTCTTCCTTATGCTTTAGGAATTCTGATGCAGAGCGATACTGTCCCCAGAAATACCAATCCAACCACGCTGTATTTCCCAATTCTCAGAAAGGTCAACAATCTCACAGGTAGTACTAACCCCTGAGGAGCTCATGAACTGAATCCGTTTCTCAAGGAGATCTCAGAATAAGCTACTCAGACATTGGTTCCAGCTGCTGTGGGAAAAGAAAAATAAAACATTGAGTCCTTCAGCACATGTTTGCTCCTTGGTTCACCTTTATATACTCTTTTCCCAGTAGAGAAAAACATGTTTTAAATGTGAACTCTGAGGTTACTATTCAGATATGGGCAGAGACCAAGATATCCTTAATCAATCCTTATTTAAGTCGAGAATTAAGGTTGGAGGAACAAGAGTTCAAGTCATCTGAAAAGGGAGGGCATTTATCTTATTATAATAATCAACATTTATTGAACTGTTACTCTTAAGCATAAAGCACTAATATAGACACTCTATCATATATAGTTCTCCTCTTAATCTTCACAACTACTTTATGTGACTCTCTTAGTCTGTAGGGCTGCTGAAGATGACTCTGAGACAAGTATTCATGCAGAGTTCCTGTGGACCGTGATCCCAGGGAATACAAGTACAGCTATAGGACTGTGAGGGAGAATAGAAAGAAGCCAATAAAACTTAGTGAATATAGCAAATTATGATATGAACAACTGGAGCTTAATATGCACACATGACCAGGATAGTTTCTGTAAATAAAAATTATTCAAAGTTTTAAAAGTTCAATTTAGAAGGGCATTTTGTTATCTAGGAGTGGTAGCCCACACTTGACATCCAATATTTGGGAGGTTAAGGCAGGAAGATTGCCGTGAGTTTGATAACAGTTTGGGCTACATAGTGAGTTCAAGGCCAACCTGAGCCACATAGTAAGACCTTCTCTCAAAAGAAAAAGAAAAGAAGTATCTTGTTAAATTCAACTTGATTTCACTTATGCAAAAATGCCAGAGGTGAGAAGGAACATTTTTGTTTTGCTCAGATTTGTCCTCTGTTGGAATGACTCTATTACAACTGCATTAGATCATGAATTTTTGCATTGACAACTGAGTTCACCATTTGATAATCATGTATTTTATCCTCTTGGACAAAGTCTGTTTCTATGAAGAAGGGGTACCAGAGAGTTTACCCAGAATACAAAGCTAAAAGAGAGAACAAATCATTTCTTAGTCCTGGATTTTGATTTGTGCTACCGTTTGGGTCACTTTCTAAGGTATGACTGATATACCCTCAGGGCAACTTAGGCGTGTGACAGTGATTGTGATTTAATCATATATTACAGTGATATGATTTGCTCATTCACAGTTGCTCCTCATTCAGTTGGATGCACAATGGGGCTAGTACCTGAGAGTTATTATTTAAAAGAGAGGATTGTTTTGGCTCACCATTAAGGTGTGTCATCATGGCAGTCAGAGGCAGAAACAACATGGTGAATGGGCCTGGGCAGAGGAAAAGATGCTCAGGTCATAGCAACTAGGTAGCAGAGAGAGAAGGGAAGAGCTAGGGAGGGAGATAGACCCTTCCAAGTCCTGTCCCAGTGACCCACCTCTAACTAGGCCCTCTCAACCTACAGCACAGTCAACCACTGATCCCATTAGTGGATGAATCCACTGCTGAATACAGCGCCCCCATGATCCAACTACCTTGCAAGAGCCCCACCTTGGAACATAAGAAGCTCTGGGGGAATGTTCTAGACCTAAACCGTAACAGGTTTTCTAGCAAAATATCACAGACCAAATGACTTAAACAACAGAAATTTATTTTTCAGCTTTTTGGAGGCTGAAGTCTAATATTGGGTGTCAGCAGGGTCTATTTCTCCTGGGGCCTCTCTTGTTGGCTTGCAGAGAGCTACTTCCTTT
Organism: Cuniculus paca; assembly: GCA_004365215.1. Taxonomy (NCBI): domain Eukaryota; kingdom Metazoa; phylum Chordata; class Mammalia; order Rodentia; family Cuniculidae; genus Cuniculus; species Cuniculus paca. The sequence goes on along the minus strand of RJWT010042646.1, from coordinate 1,212 downwards.
CTGTGTCCTCTGGTGGCCTTTCTTTTGTGTGTGCATATCCCTGGTGTCTCGCCCTCTTCTTATGACTGCACTGGGTGAAGGCTCCACCCTCATGACTTCATTTATTGTCCATTGGCTCCTTAAAGGCTCTGTCTCTAAATACAGTCACATTGGAGGTCAATGATGCAACATGTGAATTTGAAGGGATACAATTCAGCCCATAACAACTGTACCAAATCCCTTATTATTCAAATGAATTTATGCAAAATTATGTATTATCCTTACTGATTCTATTTACTCAGATAAGCACTGTGCTTTCCCTCTGAATTTGTCACACTCAGTTACAATCTGTACATGCGTTCCTATTCAAAATTCTCTTGATGGCAGCATAGCTGAAAGCAGCACTCTTTGAGGTAGAGATATGAGCCTCCAGGAGAAAACAACTGAATGGAATGTTGAAGTGTACCAGGAAGGCAAATACTATTAAATAATCTAAGGCATCCATGACTGTTTACTAATAAAGACCAATTCTGAATATGAAAATTAGCTACATCTTACAGACTGAAAAAGAATAAAAGGAAATTTGGAAGAAATCTCAAGTTCTATAAACCAGTTTTTCTGAAAATTTAAAATCTCACTGCCTTCCTAGAGAATTATAGTGCTGAGCAATTATATTAAGCTGTAAGTAATATTCCTTGTGATAGTAATTAATATGATTATTCAGGTAACTGCCGTCAGGTTTTAGAACTACAGAGATTAGCAAGGAACAATAGGTGCAAAATAAGAATTATGAAAAAATGTCCAAGCTGACAAGAGTGAACTCTAATTTGCTTCACAAAGCTGCCTGACCATGAAAGATACATTACAGTAGCCTGAAATTTGTTGATAAGTTTTTCTTGCATAAACCTGTTGAAGTACTTCAAAAACTTTTTTAAAATATCAAATAAAAAAGTATATGCATTAAAAAAATTGAGGACTTAAGTCATTATGTTCTAATGCTTTTGTTTCTAAATTATATGTATTTTTTTTTCATTTTAGGTGTCAACTAACTTGATTAAAGGATAGCTGAGTATCTGGCAAAACACTATTTCTAAGTGTGTCTGATCGAAGATATTTCTAGAAAAGAATGCATTTGAATCAAGTAGATTGAGTAAGGATGGTTAGCTGTCACCAATGTGGGCAAGCACCATCTAACTGAAGACCAAATAGAATAAAAACACACATGAAAGAAAA
>RJWT010042645.1:0-12093 GCA_004365215.1 Cuniculus paca | reverse complement strand
AAAAAAAAAAAAAAAAAAAAAAAAAAAAAAAAAAAAAAAAAAAAAAAAAAAAAAAAAAAAAAAAAAAAAAAAAAAAAAAAAAAAAAATATATATATATATATATATATATATATGATTGCTAACATTCTCATTTTAGAAAGCAAGAATTTAAGGAATATTATGTATTGGCTAGACAAGTAATAAAAGTGTATTAAGTAAATTTACAAATAGATTTAAAAATGCTGTAACTGTATTGAGACAAGCAGGCAAAAGGATAGGAATAGTAAAGGTAAGCTAACTTTTCATGTCTCAAAAATAAATTAACAAAGTTGAGAATGGTGGTGCACACCTGTAATCCCAGCACTCAAGAGACCAAGACATCAGGATCGCCATGAAGTTCAAGGTCAGCTTGGGCTACACAGTAAATTCAAAGCCAGCCTGAACTACTAATGAGATCCTGTCTCAAAAAACCAACCAAACAAAAAAGTCAACAAAGAGGCTGAATTTGTTAAATCACGGAAACAGCAGCATGAGTATTTTAAAGTAATTTTAAGTTATCAGTGAGAGATTTTAAAATAGTAAGTGACCAAAATGGTTGTCTTTCAGCAAAAAGTACAGAGCAATGTCATTTTTATTTAAAATCTTTTTTGTTACTTGATTTTGCCATCTTTTAATATATTAGTTGGGAAAAAAGGGAAAGAAAGAAGCAACAAAACAATTCACCAATTTTCAGATATGCTTGCCAAAGCTTTATCAATTTGAGTTTCTTATATCATTTAGGCTTAAACTTCTTGAACCAGGATTATCTCTGATTTTTCGTGATCAGTCCCCTTTCTTCCTCATTTATCATTGTGTCCCTCATCACCCCCACTTTTTCCATTCCTGGCCATTAGTTTCCTGATTAATCTGCACTTTCTGCTCCATTTACCAGTGAGTAAGGGCTCTTGCCAAACACACTCATCTCCAGCTTTGCGTTGTGCCCAATTTTCTTTGCCTAACTGGTCAGCAGGCCATCTGGAACTGGGGAGAACATGATAGAAATTGGGAGGTAGAATCAGGTCAACCAGTAAATGGCTGGAAATAGGTTAAGTGTCCAAAGCGAGCAATTTAGAGGAAACCTGATGAGGCACAATCTTGGAGACCACTTTTACAGATTTTTTGTAGAAAGCAAAATTCTCAAAAGCATATGCATTTCTTACCACTTTCCCTTCATCAGGATCATAGAAACGTTCTAGTAGCTGAATACTGGTGCTTTTGCCACACCCACTGCTTCCAACAAACGCCATGGTCTGTCCTGGATTAACCGACACTGAGAGACCATTGAGAACTTGCATATCAGGTCGAGAAGGATATGTAAATTTACAGCCAACGAAGTCAATCTTCCCCTGGAAATTGTCCTGTGGGTGGGAGGATTGGAATTACACATGCTCCTACTGTAACCCAGCACCTAAATCTATATACCATGTTGCCAAAGTGCAAAATATAGACATCACAACTCAGTGAAATGACATCCCATTCCCTATTCTGGCAGGTGTGGCATAAAGAAAAACTTAAGCAGTAAAATTAAAGGCATTTGATCTCTTATTCCCATTTTAATCTAAGGAGATTTTCTTATCAACCATTCCTTTACACCCCAAATGGAAGAGAACAGCTAAAAAATAATACATCATGGAAACCAGTCACTATTTGAACCCTTGCTACTCTGTTCCCCCAAAGACTTAATATAATAACATCGTACTTGAAATGACTCTGAGAGAAAGTTACTTCAGGTCTTAAAGGTGAATACTTTGTGGTGTTTAAAATCTGAATTATGAACTCTAGATATGAATAGACATTTAATAGATCACACAGGGACTATAATTTTATTGAACTGAAGGAAAAACAGGTCATTTGACCAATTTGAAAACATTTCAGAATTCAGTTTACCTTTACTAATGTTCTGGTTTGTTTTGTTTTCTTGAACATATGGAGATTTTTAAAAATAGGAAAGATTAAAAACACTTCTGGGAATAATCAATTGGAAGAAAAAATATTTCTTGTTGAGACTGAATTAATTTTCTAAGCTCAAATCTGCGTCCAGATGAATATGAGTTCAATCAATATTGTTGGGCAGGAGGAACTTGTTTTTCTACATTCCATATCAAAATATCATGATAATTGTGTAGGTCTCAAAAGACATCTGGCTTCATTTATTCTGGAAGTAAACGTGCTTTAGATGACACAGACTTTAGCCTTCACTGGTACAACAGCTTGGGTGTGGTTTGCCCCACAGGGTCTTTGTTCTGGAAGCTTGGTCCCTGGTGTCATGATGCTGAGAAGTGGTGTAGCGTATTAAAGAGGTGAGGCGTTGGGCAAGGTGACTGGGTCACTGGGAGTGCTGCCCTCTAGAGGAATTAATGTAGTTCTCCTTAGACTCTGGTACCTTCCTGAGAGAAGCTTATTATAAAAAATACAGACTCGCCCCTCCCCACTCTAGCTTCCCTCATGCATGGGCTTCTGCCATATGCCACTCATCGTGAGGTGATGTCAGTAAAGAGCTCTCAACAGAGGCTGAATCAGGGCCACCTGATCTTAGACTCTGAGCCTTCAAACCTGTGAACTTTATACATTGAGCAGCCTCCAGTATTTTGTTAGAAATTTGGAAGCTGAGTAGCATTGTCTGACCAAATCCAAACACATACACACATATGCACAAATTCCCTGGTTCAACACTTACCCATTTTTCACCCTCATCATTATATACACTGATTGGAGGTCTCCGGTCCAGGAGTTGAAAAAAGCGTGCAGCTGATACTTTAGCTTTAGCATAACTTGGGGTGTAAGAGAAGGCTCTTCCAACAGCTGTTGCACTCAGTACAACTGCAGAGATCACCCTACAAACAGAAATACACCCAGGTTACAGAGTGCTGGACTATGGTTGGTGTGACAGTGTAACAGCCAAAAGTTTGTGGCTCTAGACCTGGTACTACTAGGAAAGAACTGAATAGCCTTAAGCAAGACATTTCAGACCTGTCTGGGTACATGAGAGTTAGAGATTGGCAGTTTTCAAATTGTGTTCTATTAAAAAATTTGTGAGGGTTGAACTGAACAGGGTAAGGCTCAGACCTCCAAATGCTGATTCTACAACAGCTTCTTATTGAAATTTATTTTTTGTTGAAGGGGGGGAAGTTTTGAAATTTATTTTTTAAAAAAGGAGTGGGGCTTGAAAGATCACTCAAGGTTGGGTTGATTTTCTTAAAATTCTACCATTAGATAATAATGGACAATATAAGTATCAGTTCTATGTCATTCATTTTTCAGACAAGATTAGAAAGACACAACTGCCTGTATACTTCTACTTGGCTTAGCTCAGTTCTAATGATATTCAAGATGGACTTAATGAATGAACAAATGAGTGAATGATAAACATGATGAGAGATAGCTTTGCTACTGCATAGACTATGATGTGAGAGGAAGTCCTCCAAACTGCCCACCTGTGCCCCTATTCACTGGGGTGAAGGTGAAGGCAGCAGATAAGTCTTTGTGTGTCTTATTGCTCAGTTATAAGCAGAGTTGCAAATCCAAATATCTCCAGAAGTCTACTACAAAGTTTAAGGAATTAAAACATTCAAAATGAAATGAAAAATGATGGAAAATGACTTTTCAATTTTTGCAAAGTGAGAAACTGGGAGTTTTTCATAGTCTCTCAATTTTTATGTTTTCAAATAGTTCCTGGAAAGTTACGTATAAACCAACAAAAACAAATCAATAGTTGGTATTTTCTGATTTGGATTAGTAGCTTGGAATATCAAATATTTAGAAAAGAGCCTTTCCTGGTTGAATTGGGTTATAGCAGAGTAGTAGAAAACTGCTGGAAGAAAGATAACAGGTGAAAAAGAACTCAGAACTAGCAAATGAAACCAAGAGAACAAATTCTTATTGGAACCACTTTTCCAGGAGCCTTCCCCTCACTGCCTCCCACTGTACCCACATACATGTGCACCCAATCTGTAGGCTCTAACCTCTGGACATGTGAGAAACTGGGCTCAAAGCTATCTTATGAGATAAGTAGATTCAGGCTTCATTAAGAAAAGAGACTCTGGCATTATTAAGAAAGGAATTTAAGTGGCCCTGTGTGGCCTATGTTGTCTCTACCTATGGGAAGTCAGCAGGAAACCTGCCCTCTTTTCATGAGACAAGTAGAAGTCAAATATGACAGCCGTAAAAACCATCTTATTCAAGGCTTCTGGAGTTTCTCACCATTAGCAAGTATAGTAGATCACTAAAATGATCACATTAATTCATCATATCATGCACTTCCTTGCAATATGATTGTTTTACTCCTCTTGTTGAATGGTAGATTCCATTTCTCTATTCTTTAAATCTAGGCTTGGTTATTTGACTTTATTTAGCCAGAGACGTCAGAAAATGTGACACATGGAGTGACTTAAAAAGTTCTTGCACGCTGGTGTTTGTTCTGTTTTGCTGTACTTAGAGCTCTGACACCATTCATGCAGAAAACAAGCTCACCTACTGCAGAGGCCATGTGGGGACAGGTGTGTCCTCAGAAGCCCTACTAACTCAGCCTAGGTCAGACAACTACCTGATAACCCACAATCCTGAGAAATAATAAATCCTGGTTGTTTTACACCACTGAGTCTGGGATAGTTCGTTAGGCAGCAAAAAAGCTAAGTGATAGAACCAAGCAATTCCTTCTTAGAATGTTGCTCCTTTATGACCTTGGTAGGCTATTTCTCACCTGAACACATAGCTGTAATGGAGCCCCTCATTGGGGATTAAGTAACCTCCATATCTATAGGACACAGAATTTGCAATAAATGATATGCCTTGGGAAAAGGCAAAGCAGAGTCCATAAACATTTGCTTTTTGAATGGCTGTCTTGAATGACTTCTCCAACTCAGCCTCAAATGCTTCAATAAACTGCTTCTGCATTCCAGTCCCAGTAACAGTGCGGATGTTACTGAGGGCTTCATTGGTAATCTGAAAAATGAGAGAGTATTAGGAATAAAAGGCAGAAATAACCCCTTTTGCAATATTTTAAGTACTATGTGGATTAGATCTTGTATAAATGGCAGAATTTGGTACAAATTGGAGGTGGAGTTGTAGCATTTGACAATACAGAGAAGTTGCTAGAGATCAATCCAACTGGACCATGAGATTATTTTTCAGCTAAATTCAAGTTCTATTAGTTTTAGCATGACTTTTTTGCCTCTACTTGTGAGGGAAAGAGAGAAGACTGAAAAAAAGTACCCATGCGTTACCTTTGAAATCCTTTACATTTCCTTGCTAGTTTCATTTGAAATGTCTACAATGGCTATCTTTAGATGTCTTCTGAGACAAAAGTCCATTTAATAAAGTAAATTTAAAATATTACCTTCTACTTTCCTAAAAAATTAACCTCACTAAAATGATTTAACTTAAAATTAGTGTTATTCTTTTGGTCTACATTATAAATGTGTGTTTTAATTTTGCTCTAAGGTGAATAATCAATCTGTCTAAATTAGAGTCCTACCCTTTAATAAGGCTCAAAGGTGGGCTACTTTCTACCACTGGCATAAAAAAATCCTTTGGCTTTGTCTAATTGGGCAGTGTCACATCTGTTCCATGAAAGTATACAAAACTTTGGTTACATTGCATTTGTTAAGAGTGAGTGTGTGCATGTGTGGGTGTGATTTTTGTTAATCTGACAAATGTTCATACCACCATTCTCTTATTTACTCCTTGACAACCAGATACTAATTAGAATAGACTATTGACATAGTTAACAACATAGGTATAGTTAACACCTAAGTATATTTGAAGCCTAAATTGTAGCTCATGATTCTGTTTGGAAAAAGCATTTGCCATGAGCCTAGTAGACACTGAAGTGTGAAAATAAAAAGCATGTTCCATTAAAAAGATACTAGTTCCTTCTGTGGACAGCAGGACTCAGGGAAACCGTTAACTCAAAAAATCTAATCAAAAACTGAACTACCCACTCCTGCAAATGAGAATACAATAAATTGTGATGTTGGACAAGTAACTGTTTTAGAGCAAATTGAACATATAAACATCTGCGTTTACCCCACTATTTCTCCTCACCTGCTGAAATCTGTGCATTTGAGCTCTATGGTCACAGACTCGGGGCAGTGGCACATACGCAAAAGGCTGGTAGGAGATTGCTAATTGTGCATGTCGGTAGACTTAAGTCTCTTTGTATTTGCCATTTTTAACAGTTTGCCACAAAGCCATTCAACCATAAGCAGAAACTTAAGAGACACAGGCATACCTGTCCTGCTTTCTCCAGAGCCTGTTTGTCTTGAGAAGCAAAGCCTGTCAACATTTTGGTCTGTAGGGCTCCTGATAAAGCCAAGAAGGGGAAGAAGCACAGTATGACCAGGCTGAGCTTCCAGCTAAAGAGGAAGGCAATGATCATGGCCACTGCGATGTTCACGAAGGAATTGACCATCATCCCGATTTGAGAGCCGGCAGCCTGCAAACCAAAGCAACCAACGCAACTCAGACACATGGTCTCTTATCAAATGCCATTATGTGAAAATGCTATTCTATACCAAAAATAAAGGTTAGTTTTTATTATTTAACATATATATAAAACATAATATGTATCATTTTAGCCATTCTGAATATATAATTCAGGGACACTGAAAACAGTAGCAGTGCAGTGTAACCACCACGTTTATACCCAAAACTTTTCCATCATCTCCAGCAAAAAAACTCTGTGCCCATTAAACAATAACCTCCTCCTCCCTCCTCTATGTTACTGGTAAATTCATTCCAGTCTCTGTCTCTATAAATTTGCCTATTCTAGATCTCTCAGGAAGTATTTGTCTTTCTATGTCTTTATTTTACTAAGATCACCTTTTCAAAGTTCATCTGCATTGTAGTGTATATCAAAATTTAACTCCTTTTGAAGGCTGAATATATTCTATTGTAGGTATATCCCACATTTTATTTAATTTAGACGCTCGAGTTGTATTGTTACCTCTGGTTACTGTGAATAATGCGGTTATAAACATTGGTATGCAAATATTTGTTCAAGTCTTTCCTTTCAATTCTTCTGTGTATAAGCTTAGGAATGGAATTAATAGATGATGTGATAGATCTTTGCTTATAAAGGTAAGTTCTTTTAAATGCCGAGATCCCTTAATGTATTTGAAAGCCAAATTTAAAAATATCTACTTTATTCACAGCTTCTTGGGAGTTCAGCTATTGACTAATGTCATTTTATGGCTTTCAGAGCCACAGCAACCTTAAGCATGGGTTACGTATGTCCCAGGCACCTGTGCACTTGGCTTGTGATAATATGACTTATTATTCAGTGAAGATTAAGATTTACTCTGTAATTACAGTTTTGAAGTTGAAATTAGTAATGAGATACTACTTTGATTCTCATTGAAGTTAGTCTGGTCAGTGGTACAAAGTTATGTGCTGTGTTAATGAACAGCTGTTAAGTCAAAGTAGATGAATAAAAACAGATTCAGCCCCAGTATACTCAGAACCACTGTGGTAATAAACTATATTGATGAAAAGTATTCTATGGTTTTAAGACTTCATTTTCATTGCAGCTATTCAGTGACCAAAGTTAGGTGTATTCTATGCTGAAAACATGTGGGTGGGCACAACTGTATGACTTCTTAATGAGTTGTAGAGACTTCAGCATTTTTAAGATAAAGAAGGCAAAACAACTAAAAACTGTTAAGAACCATTAAGTGTTCAGGCAGTGCTATTCAAGACTGTGCATCTTTATGTTGTATTGAAGAAATAAATGTGTGAGTAAGAACTTGTGCTGTAAAGAATTCCCATCTGATTCCTTTGGAGACAGGAGTACAATACTATTAAGGATTACTTTTTTGTATGGTCATGTTCATAACAGTATTATTCACAATAGCCAAGTGATGGAAACAACTCAGATGTCTACTAATAGATAAATGACTAAACAATGTGATATACACACATGTGTTAGCTTCCTGTTACTATAACAAATACCTAAGATAATCAACTTTAAAAGGATTAGGCTTATATTGGATCAGTTTTGGAGGCTTCAGTCCATGGTTTGTTGATCCATTGCTTTTGGGTCTGTGGTAAAATGATACATCGTGGAGGGTGTACACGCATGATGGAGGAATCTACTCACCTTATGGAGACCAGGAAGGGAGTCAGGGAGAAAGAGAGAGAGAGAGAGAGAGAGAGAGAGAGAGAGAGAGAGAGATCCCAGTTTCCCTTCCCTTCAAGGTCATGTCCTTCTTGACCTAACTTCTTCCAGTGAGCCCCACCTCTTAAATCTTCACCAACTCACAATAGAGCCACATGCTAGAAACCAATCCTTTCATAAATGGGCCTTTGGGGGATATTTCAGTTTACACCAGCATACAATGAATATTTTAACCATAAAAAGGAATGTAGTTATATTACATGCTATGACAAGGATGAATCTTGAAAAATTATGTTAAGTGAAATAAGCCAGACAAAAAGGATAACTTTTATATGATTCCACTTATATGAAGCACCTAGAGCAATCAAATTCATAAAGATAGTAACTAGGATAGTGGTTACCAGAGACTAGGGGCCAGGATGGGAAGTCACTGTTTAATAGGCATAGAGTTTCTGTTTAGGTCGATGAAAATGCTTTCAAGATGGATAATGATGATGGATGGACAACAGTGTGAGTGTACTTAATGAAATAAATAAAGTTTCAGGGCATAGAAAACCTACTCAAAGATGCAATAGCAGAAAATGTCTCTAATCTTAGAAAGACATGATCCAGGTACAGGAGTCCTGTAGAACCTGAAATAGACATGACCAGAAAAGATTCCCACCAAAATATATTATGATCAAACTGTCAAACATCCAAGACAAAGAAAGAATTTAAAGATCTGCAACAGAAAAGTGTAAAGTCACATTTAAGAGCAACCCCATTCAACTAACTGCATAAGTCGCTACAGAAATCCTACAGGCTGGAAGGAGTGGGGTGGAGTGACATATTTTAAGTCCTGAAAGAAAATAACTGCCAAGATCACTAAGAGAGGCTATCCTTAAGCATCAAAGGAGAAATACTTTCCAAAATAAACAAAAACTAGGGGAATCCATGGTGACCAGATAAGCTTTACAAAAAATATTTTTAAGTGAGTCCCACACCCAGAAATGAAAGAAAGATACAAGTAACTACCATTATGATAGCATGTGAAAGCATAGCTTCCACTAGAAGAGTAGATACACCATGGAGAAACAGAAGAGAATCGTGCATCATCAGTACAATAAACCATCAAACCACAAAGATGAGTAAAAGAAGAAGAAACAAAGAATATTTGAATAACTAAAAGAAAATCAACAAAATGAAAAGCACATATGTATACTTTTCATTCATAATTCTGAATGTAAATGATCTTAATTCTCCAATTAAACATTTAGACTGGCTGAACTGATTAAAAAGCAAGACTCAAAATGTATTTCCTATAAGAAACTCACATCACCAGTAAACACATACACAGATTGAAAGTGAATGGATGGAAAATGATATTCCAAGCAAATAGAATCTAAAATAAAGGAGGGTAGCCATGTTTATATCTGACAGAATAAACTTTAAGACATAAACAGTGAGAAGAGACAAATATGGTCACTGTATAATGATCAAAGGGCTGAATTATAAGGAAAATATAATGATTAAAAATCTATGTACACCTAATATTGGAGAACACAATTTTATTTTATTTATTTTAAATAAAAAAACAAAAATAATAATACAGAATTTAATGACAATATAATGGGAAATTAACAATGCTTAATATATTGCATATTGTTATCTTTAAAGTAGTTGCTCAGATTACAAGATATAGGCATGTAAAATTGACCAAAGAATGTAAGTACAAACTGTTCTCCTCAATGAACTAAAAGAAATTAGTACTATAACTATCTTAGCCATTTTGTGTGTGTGTGTATATATATATATTTTTTTTTCTTATCCCTTCCTTCTTTTCTTCTTTCCCCCATTCCAGCTGTTCTTTCCTTTTGAGCAGTTTCTTTCCCTTTCACAATATCTATTGTAGATTTTGGATCTTATTTACTCTTTCAGTTTCTTACAAGAAAGACAATATGATGTTTACACATATGAGTCTGATTTATTTCACTTATGAGTATGGTCTCAAGTTGCAGCCATTTACCTATAAAAGCCTTGAGTTTATCCTTCTTTATAGCTGAGTAGTACTCCTTTGTGTAAAACTATCACATGTTTTTTATCCATTTCTCAGTTAATGGGCATTTGGGTTGTTTCCAAGATTTAGCTATTACAAATTTAAGAACACAATTTTATACACCAAACACTATTAGACCTGAAGGGAGATATGGGCTCCAATACAATAATAGTGGGGGATTTTGATACTCTACTCTCACAACTAGATCATCCTGACAAGAATCAATTAAAAAGCATAAGAAGTAAGCTACAATATAGCTTAAATGGATTAACATATTCTGTTCATTGATGCATGGAATTTTCTCTAGAATAAACCATATATTATGCCACAAAACAAGCCTTACAAGTTCAGAAAAGATAGAAATCATAGCTTGTATCTTTTCTGATCATAAAAGAATGAAACTAGAAATAAACAGCAACAAACTTTTAGAGATTATACAAATATATGGAGACAGAATAACACATTTTTTAATAAACTTGTCATTGAGGAAGTCATAAGAGAAATTTTAAAATTCCTTGAAACAAATAAAAGTGGAAAAAAGCATACTAAAACCTATGGGATATAATAAAAGCAGTACACTGAAGGAAGATTATAGCAATGGGTATCTACATAAAAAAATAGAAACACCTCAAATAAACAACACAGTGATGCATCTCAAGGTCTTCAAAAGCAAGCAAACAACATACTCAAAATGAAGGAAAGAAATAATAAAAGTCAGAGCAGAAATGAATGAAATGGAGTTTTAAAAAACACAAAGGATCAATGAAACAAAGATTTGGCTCTTTGAAAAATTAAACAAAATTGACAAACCTTTAGCTAGTCGGGGGAAAACCTAAATGAATAAAATTAGAAATGAAAAAGGAGATATTACATCTGATACCACAGAAACATAAAAAAATTAGTTTGAAAAACTAAATGCTAGCAAACTGGAGAATTGGGTGAAATAAACAAACTTCTGGAAACAGCAAGAAAATGTCTTCCAACAAAGAAAAGCCCAGAACTAGATGGCCTCACTACTGAATTTTTATCAAGAACTGACACCAATGCTTCTCAAACTATTCCATAGAACTAAAAGGGAGAGAACCCTTACAAACTCATTGTATGAGGCCAGAATTACCCTGCTACCAAATCCTAAAAAGGAAAAGAAGAATTAGGAGGATAAAGAGGAAGAGGAAGAGGAGAAAGAGGAAGAGGAAGAAGAGGAGGATGAAGAAGAGGAAAACTATAGATCAATAACTCCAATAAACAAAAATACAAAAAACCCTTGCAAATTAAATTCGACAGCACATCAAAAAGACAACACGCCATGATCAAACTGATTTCATATCAGAGATGCAAGGATGGTTTAAAATACACAAATCAATTAATGTAATCAATCGCATAAATCAAAAGAAGATTTATCATATCAGATACTTGCAATATACGCATAAAACTATTGGATAAATTCCTTCGTGATAAAAGCCCTGAACAGACTGCATATAGAAAAAACCATTGCTCACATTATAGTGAGTGGGGAAAAACTGAAAGCGTTTCCTCTAAGATCAGGAGCAAGACAAACGCGCCCAGGGTCATTGTCCTTATTCAGTGTAGTATGGTGGTACCTCATTTCACGAACTTAATTCATTCTGCAATTCTAGTCCCGAAATGAATTGGTCGAGTACCACATAAAATTTTCACATAAGGTTTAATGTAAGTAAGGTTAATCTGTCCTGAACGTGTCCCTCCAAGTTCATATTGAAGCCTGATCCCCACTGTGGTAGAATTCAGTGATGGGCACTTTTGGGATTATTTTGGTTTTAAAGACTCTGCCTTCATGAATAGGGTCAAGGCCATTAACCCTAACTCCTTAGACCTTTCTGCCAGGTGAAGCAAGGAGAATGTACATCTTGCAATCCGGGAGAACGAGACTTCACCAGACACTGAATC
>RJWT010042644.1:0-12095 GCA_004365215.1 Cuniculus paca | reverse complement strand
CAAGCTATCAAAAAACTCATCAAGAGAAAAACGAGAGCCATTACTCAGCCTGTCTACTCCTCTCCACACCAAGCATTCTGATTCAGCTGTGTGCAGTCAAGGAAGGGACAGGACTATACTAGTTTTCATAAGGAGGAATCTTATTTTCTAGTTATAGCACTGAATTCATCAGTTTATCCTTGTCTTTGTAATATTGAGCTACACGAATTGGCTACATGGGGAAGGAGGCTACCCTAAGGCAAGGTCAAATTCTGCCCACTGAAAACATTTTCCTAATAACATAAAGATGATCTCTGTGTAAATGTGAAAAAGAAAGACTGAGTGCATCATTAGAGCTCCATATAGAGGGGAAACATTCTTAGAAAATAAACCATTATGAAAGTGTGACTTTTACTGATATTTCTTTTGTGTTTAACTTTGAGAATAGGCACAAGTACAGTGAACTTAATTTATGCTTATTTATCAGAATTCATGAGAACAGTATAGAAGGCTCAAAAACTCTGTTTCATACATATGAATCTATAATTTCATTTTTGATTGTGAATTCATCTCCCTTACTCTGAGCATGGTAGCACCCTGTGAGGATTTCCAGTGTATAGAAATTGATTATTTTTTTATACATGTTGGTTCCAAATTTATGAAACATTCTTATCCTGTATTCTCACAAAGTTTTGGAAATCTAACACTATAAATGCTGACTAGGTTGCCTTACTTGGAGGTATCGTTCAAAGGAAATTTTGTCCATACTCAACTTTCTAGTATATGCTGCCTTAAAACCAAATCTTCTTTTTAAAAGTGAAACTTTACTGTACTTAGTATATTATTTACATCAATTGCAATTTGCTTCAGTCACCCAGGACTCGTCAATAAATCACTTTGAGAAGTTTCAGCATGGAATTATTTTTCTATGCAATGATCAGATGTAAAGAGAAGAACTGAATTAAGAAAAACTTCACATTTTTCAAATTAAATTTTTTTATGTACTTAAGAGGAAAAAAGACACAGGAAAGAAAAACAAAAAGCAAAAGAGACAAATGAACAAACAATAACAACAACCATAAACTCATAACAATAACAGTAGAGGTTTACAAAACAAGATGATAGGAATTTAACAATGGTTGTAATACTGCGTATTGTTATCTTCAAAAGGGTTGCTTAGATTACCAGATACAGACATGTAAAATTTTGCACAGTTCTACATAAAACAGGGAAACTGGCATGCTAGTCACTTATTTAAAATTACAGTATTCAGTTTGAAAAGAAAGCTTATATAAAGATAGATACAGAAAACCAGGTTTGATATGTGATTTGTGTTTCTAAAGATATATTGTTAATCCTTGCTCAAGCAATTCTTTCAATAAAAGATATAAAATAATTATTTTCTAGTTAGATTACTAGGTTATTAGTAGGCAATCTCTCATTCTTCAATTTCAAAAATTTTAAATCTTAGCCTTAAAAAGTCTGAACATTTGAAATTATAACACTATCTTATTACTAATATTAAAATCATTGAATGATATTTAAACTTATTTTGTATATCTTTTAAAAATAATTATCAATATGTAACATTACAGATTTATAATTAACAGAATGTGAATTTTATTTTTATTCTTTTATAGTGAATATGCAGAATGGAGCATATTTTAATTTTTACTTTTGTCAATGAATCTTCACAGTTGACTCTGAAACGTTTGAGTAACGAGTAAAAAGTAATTGCAATAATATTTGTTATATATCTATAATATAAATCTATGCATCAGCATGTAGATAAACACATGGAGATATATTTTTTCTTTAGTATGACTTTACAGTGCTGATTAGGGAAATAATTCAAATGAGAGCATTTTTTCTGGGAATGAAATGTTTCTGATATTACCTGCATTGCTGTACTATTAGGACGTCACCAAGTCTTTCAGTGGTTTATTTAGGGTCTGATGTGTCCATTGTGTCGTACGTACCTTTGGCATTGGTTTCTTTCTTCTCTTCTAAGTAAGTCAAAGTGTATGGCACAGTTGTCCTTAGATATGCTATTCATGTGCACTCTGTGACTATTCGGACTGCACACACAATTTTGGGGGATGTTTTAAATTGTTCAATGTAATTTGCCCAAAAGCTTCTTTTATTATATCCACCATTGTTACACACAATTGTTAGTCAAGATTTGCACTTGGTGTATTGCTCATGACTTGCCATGTCTTCTAGTTGTAACTCCCTGCCCCCATGTTGGCACTAAGTATTTAAAATTTGTAAAATAAAATAATTAAATTTTCCTTCAGATATGGTTACAACTGACTCTGTTTGGTGGCATCATTCTAAGTAAGAGTTAGTTATAAAATGGTACTGTGTAAACTTTGTATTGTCTCCCTAGTGTGATAAGCTGAAAAGAACAAATAAGATCCAAAATGTGAAACAGATAATGTGAAACAGCAAGAAACTGACCAAAAGGAAATAGAATCTGGGATGGAGAAAGGAGAAAAAAGGAAGGAAAAAGAAAAATATATATATATATTCACAATATAGTTAAGATAGTTATACAGATAGTTTTTCTTAGCTCATTGAAAAGAAAGGTTTGTGCTAATATTGTTTGCATAAGACATCATGCCTATATCTTGTGCCTTGAATAAATACATTGAAGATAACAATATGCAATGTATTAACCGTTGTTACTCTTATTTTATCTTGTTTTTAAATTTTGTTTCATTTTCTCTCAGCAAAATAAAATTTAAAAAAGAGCAAGTGATTACCAACAGAAGACATGAAAGTACAAATACTGAAATAATATTTTGGAGGTAAATATGTGTATTAGTCACATGTTTAAACAGTAAAACTTTCCTTACTATAGAGTAAATGGAAATGAAATAAATCAATAGCTGCTTAGTAAATGCTGAAGTTCTATGATTATTAATTTTTGACTTTTTAATTTTTGTGAATAATTAAATTTTAAACATGATCATTGTTATAATTTTATTAATATATTTCAGTTTAAATAAAAAGACAAGTAAAGGCATGAAGCATTTGTTATAGCAAGTGGCATTATGTGAATCACACAAAAGCTTTGCCAAGCGATTTATTTTTGCTCAGGAGCCTGTAATGACATTTTCATATTTATTTATTTTACAAAATATTCTGGCTGTTAGTCTTGTATAATATGAATGAAGACTACAATTTGTGTCATATGTAACAAAAATAATTTTATTTTTAAGCAAAGGCTTCCACTCAATATATTTTCATTATACAGTTCTTAAATTTCTGAAGAAAGGCTATACATTATGTAGCAATATGCTTCCTTATAAACATCTAGAGGAAAATTTCAATCTCCTATTTTGAGTGCTGAGTTAATAGTAAATGATTCACTCTGAGGACAAAATTATTTAGAGATCAATTATCACTCAATTCTAAGTAGTATGCCATGATACCAATCCTGAATAGAACATATTGAACTTTCAAAGTATTTGAAATCTTAACAGTTACTGCTCAGAAAAGATCTGACAAATCTATCAGAATAATGCTGCAAATATGTTCTTTGACATCTTAAGTAATTTACAGACTTCATTCTTTTTGACACCTTCCTATTATTGTGATGTATTTTTCACTCCTTTTATTCTCTAATTTTTATTTCCATTAGTACATGTTTGTAGTACATAATTACTGCATTCCAATGGGGAGTTGGTTCTTTGTTTTCTTTTGTTTGGTTTATTTTTAGATTGATGTACTATTAGCTAGCTAGCTGATACCTGTTAGAGTAATTAATCATGCAGTCCTAGGTCGCTTGTTTTAAACAGTTATTGGCTTTCTTCAAATAATTGGAGCCAAAGCATGGATAAACACCTTTCAAGAGTATATAACTTGCAAATGATTCTAAAGCTGTTATGAACTAATCTTTGCCCATTCCTTCCTCCAAATCACGCATTGAAATGCTACCCACCAAGTTCATGACTGTGGTTATATTAGCTTACAGGGCTTCTAAAAATGTAGTTATGGCAAAATAAGGTGATAAATGCATCATAAAGAGAGGTTCCGGATTCAACAGGATTAATTTTCTTTTAAGAAATGAGTGTAGGGGCTTCATTACCCACCGCCATATGTATACACCTAGAAAAGTCCATAGGAGAATATAGTAAGGAGGCAGATATCTGTAAGTCAGAAACAGCAGATTTGCTGGTATCCTGATTCTAGACCTCTATCTTTTCAGAACTGTAGAATAGAAACTTAAGATGTTTAAATCACCCAGTCTACATTATTTTATTATCACAACCTGAGCTGATTAGTACACCAGCCATGATCTCTCTTTTGAACATTCTTACCTTCATATCTTTTTTATCAAAATTTTATTTGTACTGGGGTTCTTCCATTACTGTCTTTCTTGCCACAGGCCATGGCATGTACACACAATCTTGGTTGCTTTTCTCGTTGATTAGAAAAAATACTTGACACCCAAAGTTGAAGAAGGAAGGATTGTGTCTCACAGTTTGTAGAGGTTTCATTCAGTAATTGACTGGTCATAGGGGTGAATGGCATGGCAGTGGAGCATTGTAGAGGAGAAACAGTCCATGACAGGCAGTCAGGAGACAGCAAAGTTGCAAGCAGGAGCAAGGACAAGTGACAAACAGCAACCCCTATCCCTTATATCTTATCCACATAGCGTTGGATCATTCTGCATGTTTCATTACTGTTATATATTCTAGGTGATATTGAAATATATGTTAATACTTTTTCAATTTTTTTACTAAACATGTTTGTACATGTTTAGTTTGCAGTACTTGAAGTTTCCATTCATTTTAGGGAGTAGGTACAAGTACATAATAATACAACTTGATTCTTGTTAGTCCCTTTCTTCTGCCCACCAATTTCCCTCCTTTCATTTTAGATGTGGTGTTTGAAGACACAATACAGATTGAATTTATATGGCACAATCTACTATAGGTGGGTAGGTTAAACCTACCTATGAAATTCAAGATAAATCAAACTTGCAACGCTGCTATATTATACCATAAGTTCATGCTGAATTCACTTTTCTTTCAAAGGGACATTATTAACATGAAAGATATAGTCATTTCAATTGCCCATTTGATCTTTTAAAAATGATTTTCTCTAATGTGGTAAAATTCTTTTGTCTTTATTCCACATATCATAACCATATATAATATACGTATAATTTCATTTATTTAAATTGAATGGCTTTATAAAATCTCTAAACACATTCAGACATTTATTTAGTGAATCTAATGCTAACATCAACTTTTAAATACCCTTTATTAGGAGCATTTGACTAGACCTTATTATTAAATAACTATCCATCTCAAATTCCAATTCAGTCTTGAGGACTTCACGTGCTCAAGGAGTCTTTAATTTCACAAAATGGAAGAATGTACTATATTAATTGTGAGAACTTCTTTAATGCTAATGTTATCAGATAAACTAAAAAGTGCATTTTTCACTAACCATAAATTCTCCTATACCTTTTTAGTTAATGTCACCCTCAATTTCTGGTTACTTGGAATATAACAGATTATCCTTCATATGGTTTCAATTCTCTATGCTTCCTTGATATGTTCTATATCTAGAATCATTTTACTTAAAGAGTTTCTAGGCATCATAAAAGCATTTGCTCTATCAGTACCATTCACGTCTTGATTTTAAAGCATGCAAGAAGAGAATCAATGCTTCTGTTTTTGATTAATCCTACCTTTTCTTTCATGAATTTCTAAGTTTAAATTTTTGGTGATTTAAAAATAAATTAGTGGGGCTGGGGATTTAGCTCAGTAGCCTAAGCACCTGCCTGGCAAGCGTGAGGTCATGAGTTTGATCCCTGGTGCCGCAAATAAATAAATAAATAAATAAATAAATAAATTAGCAAGTGACATGAGATTTGTTCTATTAAAAGATTAAATCCATGTCCCTTTATTTTTAAACTAGATGGATGGCAACTGTTTTGACCAATGGAGCCTTGCTAAGTACTCAGAAATTAAAGGTGTCAGAGACCACATTGCTTCTGTCTTACATATTAGGACTAAAGTGTACTAATTCCGACATTCAGTATTGAAGCCCTCAGATTATAAGTATCTTTTAATACAAGCATGTTAGCAGCACATGCTTTTAGTTGTCGAATGCCTTTACACTTTATTCATGCTCATTTCAACCAATAAGCTTGATTATTAATTGCAATATCCGTTGCTCTTATGGTTTAGGAATGTTGAAAAATCGCTCTATTTCAGGATATTATTATTTGAATTTAGTGTAAAATTTGGAAAGTAGTATACCATCATAATTATAAAATATTAGTTAAATCTATGAAATTGTCTGATCAAAAAATCCAGAAATGTAGTTATCAATGTTCAACTTCTATGATGTTGTAAAAGGAGAAAGCTAAATTACATTATTTTACATGCTATGATATTTTCTAATAAAAAACACAAATTGCTGAGACTTTTACATTTCATGGACCACTGGTTTACCTTTATTTTCTGTGGTTTAAAGCTCTTTATCTTAAATTGAGTAGAACGTATGAATATTTAATTAAAATGGTATGGACCATGTAAAGACAGTATCTATTGCTATTTTTTTGAATCGGCTATTTAAAATATTGTACTCTAAACAGTGTAGTTGTGTTTGTTTCTTACCTCTCTCTACTGCTGAGAATTAATTTAATTTTTTTCAATACTAAATTATTAAAAAATATTAATTTAACAAACATGGGCTTTTTTTCCTGACACACTAAGGTTAGCAGTCATGGAAAGATACTATATTAAATCAATTTAAGAAGCATAATTATGCGCAAGAAGACACAGATGAAGCAGATCACAATATTCAGGATACAAAACAGAATCCTAAGGTGGAAGAATTTCCATGATACCTGAAATAGCGAACAGCCAGTGCTTTTAGGTTCTGTCTCACTCTTTCCTGCATCAACTGCATGTGGTTTAGAAGACAAGTTGAGATTTGACCAAAGGTTCTAAGCAAAGGGAAGGTATCTGGAACTAGCATATACTCTTAAATTGAAGTAACGTGGAAGCAGGTGCACATGACCAACATGAAGTTCACCAGTAGCATTATGAGAAACATTGGATTTTATTTTTATTTTTCAAGCAGCATATTAATGGGACTGCATGCTGTCATATAACCATGTCACCATAGTTACTACCAATTTATTACCTCCTGAATACTGAGTACCTCATCTCTAATGAGTGTATCACAAATGTTTTGAGTGTTCATGCCATTTCTTCTCTGTTCAAAATCTTTGTTCAGCAAAAATATTATCAACAATTTAACACATCTCACAGATTATCAGTTTACTTAATTTGCAGCTAATATGTGTCACAGGTCATTTTCTCTCTTATCTGCACTGACATGTTAAATAATTATGTTGGCACCATTTAAGTTACTGCTTACTTTATAAGCATATGTAATTAGTTATGTAAGTTTCATCTTTTGCATTTATTTCCTTGCCTTTATAGCACAACAGAACATTATTTTCACTTGTCTGTTTTGCAATTCTAATTGGCTTGTCCATGCTAGTTTTCTGATGATAGTCATCTTGTTCATTCATCTTTGGTGTTTACTTGTCAGAAGTCTTACTTACAATATTTCTCTACATACAACTCTGTTTTAAATAGATTTGTTATTTCAGTTGATGTCCAAAAGCAAATTTAGAATAAGGATGAATACAGATATGACCAACAATATTAGTTTTTGAACAAGTGAACACTTTTCTCCTGTAAAAATTTCAGGAATCCAAAAAGAGGATTGTTATCAAATAGGCTTTTGAATGGAAATATTTTAATAATATAAAATTTAACAACTTTTTTGAATAATTTTACATATAAATCATATGTATCATATATAGATTTTTTATTAGATTTTTATGAAAAAATTCAAGTTCATATATTTGTTTACCCTTCACAGGATATTTGTTTTTATTTTTTTAACTTTAAGAGGTTTGTTGACACTGGATACTAATTATGATATGCAAAATGTAAGGGTCAATGCCTTCTTAGAAAAAATCAGTTAAATTTGATCTTGGGGAATTACTTCTTTGGTAGGTTTGAGTTGTGTAGTATTCTCATATGAAGATGTGGTCTTCTGGACTGAGAAAATGCTGAAACTCTGAAAGCAATGTTTTGAAGTCTGCTTGCTGGCTGCCAAAATAAACTACAGATTTTGTGTGCTTTTTGGGCTGTTTCTTCAGGAATGTTTAACTGTGATCTGCACTTTGTAGCAGGGCATTTACTAGCAGGTGGTATAAAAGCAAAAAATTAAATGGTGAAAGTTATGAATAGCTCTGGCTAGTTAATTATATCAATTCATATAGTAATAAAAGAGGAGAGTAAGCTCTCAATTTGGGAATGTTCAGTGATTACACAGAGAGAACAAAGTATGATAGAAAAGCTACTGACTAACCTCTGTGGCCTTTTGATTTATTCCATAAAGACATGCCGTAATTACCAATAATGTCGAGGTTATTTATATGCAGAAAAACTCAATTTGTGTATACATGCATATGATTGTTTGAACATGACTCTAAATGTGATCTTTCCTACCTGACAAATACTCAGACAATGAAAGATCTAGGGTAATAACACTTTCCTCTAAATAATTAAGTCAGGGGTAATTAATGTCTTTTTATTTTCCAAGAATTCAAAACTATGGAAAATAAATCAGAAAGGCAGTTGCGTAGAGCTTATTTAAAATGTTCTTCCTTTACTGAAGTTAGGAATACAGATTTCTTGCAATAGTACAGTGACTGCATACAAAACTTGATAGCCACTTGAAATATAAATGACTTTTTTTTATTCTTTACAATTTAGAATTTAAGTACTGAAATTGGGAAGTTAATATCAAGAAGGGTTTATAAAGTTTTCTTACAACAGGATGCAAACAAAACTTCTAAGGGTTTGAAAACAAGTCACTTCTGAAATGTTAACTATAAAATGAATGCTTTTTTTTTTGTCCTTTTGAGACAGGGTCTCACTATGCAGTTCAGGATGGCCTTGAGTTCACTATGTAGCCCAGGCAGGTCCCAAACTTGCAACAAGCCTCCTGCCTCAGCCTCTCTAGTGCTGGGATTACAGGCATGCATCATCATGACCAGTTTATAAAATAATTTTAATTGATTTCTTCTTTTTAAAAATGAGAGGTAGCTGTTAACTATCAGGGCATAGCTACAAATACATATCCTTCAGAAAATTGACTTTTGATATGATAGAGTCTTTCACCACCGAAGTGGTAAACAATTTGTTGATTTAATTTTGGTAAAAGCAAACTATGTTTAGAGATAAATTATTAGCCTGGATATTATTTTTCTTCATCATTCAAAAACTTAATTATCACATAGATTTTATGATCTAATCTGAAGTTTTCAAAGAGTAATTATGTTTTCAGAAAATACTATTTTTTACAACTATATTTTTAGAAATTGATCAGGGAAAGAAAGATATCTCGTAACTAAAGAATACCCTTAATTTAATATTAATGGGTTCAAGATTAGTAGAAATTCCAGTGTAATATGATCATTCTTTGTATTAAGAGCCAGAAACATGACATTTGAAACTTTTCTCCTGATTGAATAAGGGAAATAATTCAGTTAAGATGGTCTGCAGCACTGTAAGTTTGCCAAGACAAATGGTTTAAAACACAACAGTTATTAATATAGCTAAACACATGTTTATAATCTTGAAACATAAAATATTTTGTGGAAAGAATGTTCACTAAGCAGCTACATATATCCAGCATATTATATTTAGGTATTTTAAGTAATTTAGAAGGCTTAAATGTTTGAATGCAAAAATTATCACGATAATCCAATTTGACAGAATATTCATATTAAATGATAACATTAGCAAGTTTTCCTAATCCAATTTGCAGTCTTAAGTACCTAAAGTCTCTAAATTGTGTTGAAAAGTTTATACTTTGTGAAATTATTACCTTTTTTTGCTATTATTCATGGCTAGTCATTTTATTAGCCATTGATTTTCACAGGATTTTTTTCTCCTATGCTTTCCAGTTTTGTTGTTGCTTCAGTTGGCTAAACAAAGCCTTCTTAAAAGGTCAGCAGTGCATTTAAATCATTAGAAGCACAATTTACCTCTTTCCTCCCAGTGGTGGTGAACATACGGCGTGCATGCTACACTGGGTGATTGTTATCACTGAAAGCTCCAAAAGTTTCACCACATTTGAAGGATGTTTTAAATGAATACATCTTAGTTTGCATAGATCTAAATTGTAAAAATGAATTGAATGCATGTATTATTTTTTATTAGAGGTTATTATATTTTTTGTTTAGTTTTCCTTAACAGGGACAATGATTTTCTTTCCAAGTTCTCATAAAAGTGATGTTTTAGTCAAAAAACAAGTTTGCCACATATGAGTACCCCAGGAATCAAGATAAAGAGTGCCTGGGTTTCAAGAGGTTTTTGAGAATCACATTTCAGGCAACACAGTGTAACTGTCATGTGAATTCACATTAGCATAACTGTAAAGATTTAATTTAACCCTGAGTTGATCAAAGACCCTTTCACTCGAGCTTGAAACAGTTTTAATTTCATCTCATTTAAGCAAGTATTGTTTTTCTTGCTAGAAAAATACACGTTTGTCTTTACGGATATCCTCAGGCATTTTAGAGCTTTATACAGAGTGAGCAATATACCTATAGGCTCCAAACGAAATACTAATTAAACAACTTTTAAATGTTAGAAGAGTAACTTTGGGAAGACTATTTAGTGTTATTAATTTCTCAGATTCACCTAGCTTTAAATAAGTTATTTGCTGTTCTTTTTAGAAGTTTTATTGTATTGAGAAGCAAAAGTAAGAATTTAGGTCTTACTTAGAGAACTTATCAAGTTACTGTGTTAAAAGCTTTAGATGCTGTAAAAAACTTTAGATGCTAAAAAACTGAATATGAGGTGAACTGAATTTTAACACACTCGTGTTCAGACAGAAAGCAGATCACTAGTTAACTGGGTTAAGGCAGTCAGCACCAAGTCTAGCTGCCTAGCAGAGACTGATAATCCATTCTATAAGAAGAGAGCAACATCTGGAACTTATGTAATTTCCATATGGTCATTGGCACTCAGGTTCTGTACATGATGGAGTAGCTAGTACCGGATAAATATGAAAAGGAACAATATATATTAAATGACTGTTTTCAGTGTTTACCCATGAAAAACACAGGACTATATTCATTGAGAGAAGAAAAATACATGAGTCTCGCTCTCACCAGTTTTATGCTGGACACCCATTCCTATCTGTGTCACCATGAAGTGGAGCCACGGCAGCCAGCAGGAGTTTTGGCATTGGAAACAAAACAGATTAGAGTTCAGGACTTCCCATATTCCTAGGAGGAGAGTACCACAGAGAAAAAGCCCCAGACTCTTTGTTGTTGTCATTGTTACTGTTGTTGTTGTTGTTGAGAGAGGGTCTTGGTATGCAGTAGAGGCTGACCTTTCACTCACTTTGTAGCACAGGCTGGTCTCAAACTTAAAACAGTCCTCCTGCCTCAGCCTCCCGAGTGCTGAGATTACAGGAGTGTGCCACCCTGCCCAGCTTTCTTTTGTTCTTTACTCTCTGCCTTAGTACTAAGAAGCACACATAGAACAGTTTCTGAGCCCACACTGTGAGTACCACTGGATCTCCAAATTAGCTGAAGTAGAAAGATTACAGTACATACCAGGCATTTGCTTAGATCTCAAAAAGTCCTAAGAATATACCCCAAATCTCAGAAAAAGTGGTTACATTGACTTAGTAAAATTTTCATGCATGTTTTATATGTTCTTTGGCCTATTAGTCTGGTTTTCAGTTTTTATATATGATACATATTAGTAAGGTCTTATAAGATAAATAAATGTATCTGATGCTGGAAAAATAAAAGCAGATAGGGTAGAGGGAAAGGAAAAATAAAGAAGTGAAACATGTTTATGTATATGTACAAATTCTCCACAGTGAATGTAAGCATTACATACTACAAACAAGGCCTAAAAATTTTTTTTAAAAATGTGCTACACTGCCAGGTGTGGTGGCTCATGCCTGTAATCCCAGCACTCAGGAGGCTGAGACAGGAGGATCATTGTGAGTTCGGGACCAGCCTGGGCTACAAAGTGAGC
>RJWT010042643.1:0-12103 GCA_004365215.1 Cuniculus paca | reverse complement strand
CAGTACCAAAAAAAACAAAAAACAAAAACAAAACCCATAGTAGTTATACAGTTTGTTACCATCCAGTATTGGGCCTCTAGTAGGAGTCTTGAAATGACTCCCCTGTGGATGATGGGGCACTATGGCACTTGGAAGAATATCCTTAAACTTTTCTGGTTATAGGAATCCCCTGGAGCTCCTATGAAATTCACAGGCCTTAGTCCAGGCTACTGAGTCAGTAGAACATGCCCAGAAATCTCTTAGTGAAGTGCCCTCTTATCATGAGGCAAGTCTGGGAAACATGAAGTAATGAATTTAAAAGGTGACATCATAAGAGCACTTAATCTGAGCCGAGCGTGGTGGCTCACGCCTGTAATCCCAGCACTCAGGAGGCTGAGACAGGCAGATCGTTGTGAGTTCGAGACCAGCCTGGGCTACAAAGTGAGCTGAAGGCCAGCCTGAACGGCATAGTGAGACCCTGTCTCAAAAACACCAGAGCCGGGAATCTAGCTCAGCGACCTAAGCGCCTGCCTGGCAAGCGCGAGGTCGTGAGTTCAATCCCCGGTGCCGAAAAAAAAAAAAAAAAAAAGAGCACTTAATTTGGCACTGAATTTACTCAGTAAGGGCTAGCAAAACATCAGCTGTCAGGTGTGTGGGCCACATGCAATGATCACCTTGATTTCAGTGTTCTCAGGGTACTGATTATCAGCTGGTTAAGCTAATAGCAAAAACACTACTGAAGGCGGGTCTGGTGGCGCATGCCTGTAATGCCAGCACTTGGGAGGCTGAGACAGGAGGATCGTCATGAGTTCGAGACCAGCCCAGCCCTGGGCTACAAAGTGAGCTCAAGGCCAGCCTAAACGGCATAGCAAGACCCTGTCTCAAAAAGACAAGGGCCGGGGATTTAGCTCAGTGGTGTAAGTGCCTATCTGATAAGTATAAGGTTGTGAGTTTGATCCCTGGTGCCAGAAAAAAAATCAAACCAAAACAAAACAAAACAAGAAAACACACCACTGAAATTTAAAGAGCTACCTGCAGTATTCCAGAATGAGGCCTGTGTCCATATCTATATTCTCCACAAGAGCTTTAATGAGGTCTTTCTTGGTGAGGAAATGTTGCCTGAAAACTGGCTGAAAAGAAATCTAGGAATAAAGAGCAAAATGAAAAAAACCTCTCTGAACTGAAATGTTTCACAATATGAGTAATATTATGACTTGTATTTTTATCTTTTTAAGTAAAGAAACATTTTTCTATAGTTCTTCCAACTTTTATTCTTATCATGCTACCCAACCAGTCATTGTTCTAGGATTTGATATCTCTGGCTGTAGGTCCAAAAAAATCCTTCTCAGCTGCCTTTACCTCCCTTGCCTCTGCATCATGCTGTTCACCTGCTAACGTCAGAAGAACACCAGCCCCATCACTGTGTAGGAATTAAGTTTCAAAACACATAGTCACATTTCTGCAGTGATTACTTTCCTGCTAAATGTACTGTTTACAAATAAATGTTTTACATTTTTGGCAAAAAAAAAATATTTTATCCGTTCCTTCACAAAGTCAAAAAGGGTCATTAACTTCTCTCTATCAGAAGCTCTTAAAGCATGGTACACCTAATACACTAATTTTATCTTTAACCTTCTGGACATGGTGATGCGCAACAGTAATCCCAGCACTCTGGGAGTCTGAGGCAAGACAATGCCAAGCTTGGGCAACTTAGCAAGACCATATCTCAAAATAAAAACTAAAAAAGGGCTGAGACAAAAGGACTGCTGCAAGTTTGAGGCCAGTATGGGCTGCATAGTAAGTTCAAGATCAGCCTCAGTGACTTAACAACACTGTCTCGAAAAACAAAACAAAAACCAAACCTTTAACCAAGTAACAGCAGCATAAAATAAAAGTGTGGGACTAAAGGTGAGGTTTACCAGAGTCTGAATTACAATATTAGATATATACCTTTAAATTAAAAAATTAAGCCGGGCGTGGTGGCTCACGCCTATAATCCCAGCACTCAGGAGGCTGAGACAAGTGGATTGTTGTGAGTTCAAGACCAGCCTGGGCTACAAAGTGAGCTCAAGGCCAGCCTGAACGGCATAGTGAGACCCTGTCTCAAAAACACCAGGGCCGGGGATCTAGTTCAGTGGCCTAAGCGCCTGCCTGGCAAGTGCAAGGTCATGAGTTCAATCCCAGGTGCCGCGAAAAAATAAAAAAAAATAAAAAATTAAGCAAAAGAAAATGTCAGGTTCATTTAAATTTCCTTAAAAATACATGAAAAACAAAATGAAGCAAAAAAGGTCCTCATTTATGTGGTCAATGTAACTAAAACTTCTGAGTTGGCACGTTTATATTCTCTCATAAAAGTAAAGGGCAATGAGATTTTTGTTTTCAATTTTCCAACGGGGTAATTACCAGGATGGATGAAACATCACAAGCATACAAATACTTACACCAAGTTTACTGAGACGAACTCCCCACTTGGCATCAGTACTTAGTTCATGGAACTGAAGCTCTGTTTCGATTTCCTGACAGAGACTGGCCAGCTGAGAACCCACCAGAGATATTGCCTGAAAAATTAAGAGGGTTAAAACTCCATGGCAAATAGAATACGATCTTTTAACACCTTTTAGATGAAACTCAACAACAAAAACCATAACCTTAAGCTGAGGATGTGGCACAGCATATGCTTGACATGCATGAAGGCCCTGGGTTCAAACCCCTGTTCCTCCTCCCCATCGTTTTTTTTTTTTTTTTTTTTTTTGCAGCACTGGGAATTGAACTCATGACTTTGCACTTGCCAGGCAGGCGCTTAGGCCACTGAGCTAGATCCCCGGCCCTCGTAACTATTTTTGTAATAAGAATATAAAGTGTTACACATTGCTTTATACCCAGTCACTGATTCTTACACAATATTTAGATAGTTCAGATTGTTGTACGATGCCTTAACTTTAGTCTAGTTTTTCTCTTTTTTTCTTTTTGTCTTTTTGAGACAGGGTCTCACTATGTAGTTCAGGCTGGCCTTGAGCTCCCTTTGTAGCCCAGGCTAGCCTTGAACTTGCAGTGATCATCCTGCCTGTTTCCCAAGTGCTGGGATTACTAGTGTATGCCACCATACCTGGCTTTAGTCTGGCTTTCCTTTACAAGTAAAATCAAATTCTTGGTTATCCTACAAGCAGAATCCCCACATATGGGTCAATTTTTTTTTTTCCTTGTACCAGGGATCAAACTCATGACCTCGCACTTGCCAGGCAGACGCTTGTGCCACTGAGCTAAATCAATTCCCAGCCAAACGGGTCAAGTTTTTAAAACAAACAACTTCCAAAAAAAATATTTCTAGCTCTGAAATGTTTTCCACATAAACAAGCAACAACAAAAACATACTGAAGTGCCTAGAGTTTTAAACCCACTAGAATAAGTATAAAGTATGAGGCTCTCAGGCTACATATAGATTTTTTTTTTTCGGCACCGGGGATTGAACAGGCTACATACAGATTTTAAGAAATAAAAGGCACCTTATTTCTTTGAACCAAGCAATGCTCATAACATATGTATCTGTTTACCAGTCAAGCTGAAGCTGGTAAGAATTATGTGCGTTACATTTCTTCTATTTCAGACTTGCTAGTAAAGTCAATACGTCAAGAATGTGTGCTAGCTTAAGACATACCAGAATTTTGTCATAATTCTGCCACGCTTTATCTACGAGATTCCAGAGGTTTTCAAACACATCTTTTTGAGGTAAGAAAGTGCAATAACCCAAAGCCAGATCAAGATCCACTATGCGACAATTAAATACCTAAAAGAAGAAAACATCAAAAGAAGCAATTCCTCACAATCCAAACAGAATTAAGGATCTTGGGCACACTTGGCACCAAACTGGTTTACAGACCATATGAAAGAACAAATGCTTCATGAAGTATTTTTGTTTTAAACAGGGATTTACTATGTTTGGTTTGAATTTGGCGATTCTCCTGCCTTAGCCTCCTGAGTAGCTGGGATTACAAGTGAAGAACAGAAAATCTTATGCACTATAAGCAGGAATGTAGACGGAGGGAAAACAGCATGGAAGTTCCTCAAAAATTGAAAAGAGAACTACTAGCAATCCCACTTTGGATATACATCCAAAGGAATTGAAATCAGGATCTTGGAAAGATACCTGTACACCCATGTTCACTGCAGCATTATTCACAACAGCCAAGACATGGCAACAACCACACGTTCATCCACAGCCAAATGGAAAAATAAGACATGGTGATATACATATAATGAAATAATTAGCCTTAAAAAAGGAAATCTTAATGACCTGTTGGGGCATATTTATCATCCCAGCTACCAGGAAGCCTGAGGCAGAATTCCAAGTTCAAGGTTAGCCTGGGCATTTTAGCAGAACCCTGACTCAAAATAAAATAAAAAGCCGGTAATGTATCAGTGGTACGGTATTTGCCTAGTATTTGTGAGGCTCTATGTTCAATCCACGGGACCGCCCCCCACCCCAAGAAATATATTCTGAAATCCAGGGACAAAAATGGAAATGATTCATTACCATTTCATATGGTCACTACAGTGTCAGTCACCATAATTTAAAAAACAAAACAAACATTGACAACAGTGGTGAGCTGTAATACGGGTCCTGGAGAACTTTTAATGGTAGAACACTAACGTAATGAATCATAGGCTCCCAAGTCGCAGGCGCTGCCAACTGCATCAAAGGCAAACAGGCACACCAACAAACTACAAGCACTTACTTTGTGCAGTAGCGTTGTGACATTTCCCTTGATAAACTTAACAGATTTTTCTTTCAACTCCATAACGATATGCCTTGAGGTAACTAATGTCGTTTCTCCAAGTAACTTTTGGAAAAGAACAAAGAAAAAAATAATGAGGTCCACTTCTATATATCACTCTGAAAACTTGTCTCAAATATTAAGGAACTTTGAAACTTCATGATGTTATGCAAAATGGATTAGCATTTCATCTACGATACAAGAAAGCTGGCCCTGGTGTGGGGAACTGACTGAAAAGTGGTAAAAAGGAATTTTTCTTTGTAGCCTGATTGAGATGTTAGGGATAAGGTGAATATATTGGTTGATACACTTAAATATGTGGATCTTAATTTTGAAATCTATACCTCAATGAAATACTTTAAAAAAGGAAATCAGCATTGAATACATACCAACAGAGTAGTAGGAGGACAACAGAGTAAAATGAGAACAATTCTATCTGAGAAGCAGCTCTGCAATAAGGTACCAAGTGTTATGGCTGATAAACTGTGTCAACTTGAGAAGTTTAGAAGTTTAAATAAGAGACTCACCAGGGAGCCAGGATTCTTACTTTGTAAATATCCTCATCTTGTGTAAGAGGAGGGCACATTTTGAGTGCTACACCCAACCTAAGGGGCGGGGGTGCTGTGTACCATATAAGGGAGGAAAAGAGGCTTGCTCTGCTCCATTTTGCTCTGACTGCTGCCTTGAAGTGTTGCCCCTGTGCCATGCCACCCTGCCTTGGAGCCAGCTGATTACGGACTGAAACCTCCACAAACAGTGAGCTAATAAACCTTTCCTTCCTTCATTTTGTCAGGTGTTTTGTCCCAGCAATGAGAGAAAAGGAACCAAGACAAAAAGGTAGTCTATCTCACAGAATCTTTTTCCATAACACTGTCAGGGAGTAATGTGGGCAACAACAAAGCAACAGGAGGATACTGTACAGAGCTTGGAGTATGAGTGCTTACCAACACAACCTAAAACCTTGGATAACCTTCATCTTCCAGAAGCTGTCTCTACCTACAGAGCTGCTACAAGGAGCAAATGCAGACGTGTGTGTGCTATAGCTTACATCTAGATGGTGCCCCCAAATACTCACGGGTTCATAGCAGGGGCAGCTTTGGGCAGGTGACTGGGTCACAGGGGTGTGATACTCATTAGTAGATTATTTCGCTGATGAGTCTACTGTTAAATGTGATGTGGGAAGTGAAGCCTGGTTAGAGGTGGGTCGCTGGAGGCCTGGCCTGGAAGGGTGGCTAGCCCTCCTCTTCCCTGATGCCTGTGCTTTGTTACCATGTCATAAACTGTTTTCCCCTGCCATGCTGCCCTGCCCTACAGCTGGCCAATTGTGGACCAAAACCTCTATGAACTGTGAGCCACGCTGAACCTCTCCCCCTTCAACTTGTGGGTATCAGGAATTGTGCCTTAGTGACAAAAAAGTAACTAAGTGTGCAAACACCTTCAACTACACCCAAGTTTTAGTACACGCTAAACAAACAAACACTTCTTACATTGGACACACAACCATTTCCCTTGCTATAGAGCTGAACAACAAAAGGTGGACTCTGTATTTCTGTTTGGCAATACTTTTATATTCTTATTCACCCAAAGTCAAAGTATTTGTTCTCAAAACTATACCTTTTCACTCAGACTAGCATTCATGAAATTTGACACAGAGTGCTGGAGACAGGTACCAAAGGAGCCAACTACAAATTTTAGGGCCAGCTCCCACTGGCTGGATTCCTGAAGGTTCTGAAGCAGGGCAGACATGGAATGGATAATGCGTAAAATAAAGTTGTCTCCTGCAGAGCAACAAAAAGATTTTCATATTTAGATTTTTTTTAAACAGTAGAAGATGATATATGGAAAATAGCTTTCAGGGATAGGCTACTTCCTTAATGTAGGTAACAGTCATGGAATCTGTTCTCAAAGTTGATTTATGAGAGCTTATATGACACGGGATTTAAACCACGAAATAACTAAGTCCATTAGATAATGAGATACTTTGGATGACAACCATTTCTCTGTATAGAAGAATTAAAATTTATGAACAGATGAGTACATGTTAACACTATCAGCCAAATCACATAATCTTCTAGAAGAATAATGAAATAACTATATAATTATATGACTATCAAGTCAGATTCTTACTCAGAATTTCAAGAAATTTATACATTACATACTTATAAAATTGTCATACATACTGTAGTTCATTTTTACTTTTCTTTTTTATCTCCAGTACTGGAGCTTGAACCCAGGCCCTTTACACTGAGTGACATCCCTAACCTCTTTTATTTTTTTAAATTTCTGAGACAGGGTCCCACAAAGTTGACCAGGCTGGACTTGAATTTGCAATCCTCCTGCTTCAGTGCCCCCAGAGTTCTGAGATTACAGGTCCATGCTGCCACACTCAGCAGAGCTCTACATTTCTGATGTCAAATACCTTCAGTAATGGAGCAGTAGGGCAAACTTGTAGAATCCAAGGGGTATCTTTTGTTTTCTACAAAAGAGAATAATCAGCTAAGTAACAGTAAAATAACTGTTTATAAAATACACAGGCTCAGATATTTAAATATCATGGTATTAGTGAGTAATGATCTAAGGCACACTGCTTTAAGTGTTTTTTTAAATACATGCAAAAAAAATGCACAATTTGATAAATTTCCAAACCGAATACAGAACCATAAAGATCACAAAATACAACATCACCCACCCGCACCTAGCAGCCCCTTCAGTCCCCTCTACAGTCATTACCTGCCCCTGAGGGTAAATACTACCTTGACCTCCAACACTATGTTTTTTTTGTTTTTTGTTTTTGTTTTGTTTTGTTTTGAACATTGTGTTTTCTATCCTGTTTTTACACTTCATGTAAATGAAACTATACAGTATAGAATCAGTTGTATCTGGCTCCTTTTGTTCAACTCTGCTTGCAAGATTCATCCATATTTTTGTGTATAGTTCTAGTCTAAACCTCTACAGTTTAAATTCACATAAAGCAGAAATAAGTAGAAAATAAGGGAGACTTACCTGCAAGAGGGACAAGTGTTGAAATCAATTCATAAATTACCGGTAGCACCACCTGTGACTCAAGAACAATTCCATCTTCATTGAAGAAGTCACTGTAAGACCACTCTTCATACGGGTCCTTATGGGTTCCAAAAGAAGTCTAAATAGCAGGTCATAGAAGAGCCAGAAATAAGTACACTGCAAACCAAAACAGCATCTTCACCAAGCAGAATGCAGAATCACTTAAATTACAGCCACACAGCTTTAATGATTAAATACAGCCATACAAAGTCAATCCTCTATCTACAGGTTCCACAGCTACAAATTCAACCAACTGCAGATCAAAAATATTCAGAAAAATAAACCTGTGCTAAACGAGAACATGATTTTTTGGTCATTATTGCCTAAACAATATAGTAAAACAACTATTTACATAGCACTTACATTGTATAAGCTATCACAAATAATCTAGACATTACTGAAGTATATAAGAGGAGGGGTGTAAATTATAAGCAAA
Organism: Cuniculus paca; assembly: GCA_004365215.1. Taxonomy (NCBI): domain Eukaryota; kingdom Metazoa; phylum Chordata; class Mammalia; order Rodentia; family Cuniculidae; genus Cuniculus; species Cuniculus paca. The sequence continues at coordinate 3,853 of RJWT010042643.1, read as the reverse complement.
TACTACATAACTTTATATAAGAGATTTGAACATTCATACACATTGGTATCTGGAAGAGGGTCCTGGAACCAATTTCCCCCATGGATACCTGTGTTTTTTCTGTTATGGCTTATAAAAATATCATTTTAAATTAAACTCTCACAGAAGGACAATGTTGAGAAAGTCCTCTTTTGAGGTCTAATGCTTCAAAAGATTGTGCAAACTAAAGCTAACAACTTACTAGAAAAGAGAAATGGTCTCATACTCTTAAGTATAGAATAAGTTTTTAGTATAGAGTAAGAAAATGTAAGAGGTAGAGGCAATACTTTTCTGAATTTTGGATGTGATTTAAAACTAGTGTATAATGGGTTGACAGTGCTTTTGTTAAAGGAAAAAATTCAAAAGGGATTTACTTTTATTAGGATTCCACAGTCATCCATTTGGCATTGTCTGGAAAGCTCCACAGCTATTAAAGTATATTTACATAGTTCTAAAGCATCTAGTAAAAAATCTGAAAGTACAGAAAAATAATCAAGCTTCTATTTTAGATCTTTAGAATAATGAAAACAACCTTTTTATAGTTCCCACTCTAAATTCCAACGAGGGTTACAAAGTAGATAGAGAGGTGTTCGCACAACCTTTTTTTTTTTTTTTGGAGACAGGGTCTTGCTATGTAGCTTAGGCTGGCCCTGAGCTCATGGTGATCTTTCTTCCTCAACTCCCCAGTGCTGGGATTACAGGTATGCATCACCACACCCACCACACCCACCTGCATAACTTTACCCTCAATGTGGGTCAAATTTTTTCTTAAGGTTGGCTTACAAGATCAGATATGGGGAGATAAGGATTCTCACAATCCTACTAGAGTACTGTCTACAATCAGACAAGACACTGTTAGTATTTTGATTTCAAAACTATAATCCCCAAAAAGTCAATCACAGCTACTCCTTTGTGAGAAGACACTCTTGTCTGTTACAAGGCCCAATTATTAACAGATAGCATTTGGGAGACAATTGTGCAATGAGTCAGAGAATAGAAACCATTATAAATCTTGTTACCTGGACTGCAGATGGTGGCAGCCTGGCACGCTAGGTCATGTATCGCAGAAGGAAGATTGAGGCTGACAGGTGCAGTCACCAGGACATTATTAGCCAACATCTGGCAAAGCTTCTGACACGTCAGAAACAGGAATCTCCCCGTGTCAGTGTTGCAATGATACTTAAACAAATCTCTTTGGAGAAAAGAAGACTAGATAACTCGAATAGTTGTACAAAAGCAAATGCATTGGTCTTTCTTGTATTAGTATATAACCAGTATCAGCAACACATAAAATGTCTCTAAAACTTTTTTCCTTTTTTTTGGTACCAGCAATTGAACTCAGAACATTGCACTTGCCAGGCAGGCGCTTGTGCCGCTGAGCTATATCCCCAATCCTTTTTTGTCTTTTTAAGACAGGGTTTCACTATGCAGTTCAGCGGACCTTGGGCTCACCTTGTATCCCAGGGTGGCCTCAAACTTGCAGCGATCCTCCTGCCTCAGCCTCCCAAGTGCTGGGATTACAGGCATGCGCCACCATGCCCGGCTTCTAAAATGTTTTTAGGGCATACAGTATATTTCATTTTCAAATTATTTGAAAGACATGTCAAACCCATGTCAAAAATGTGGCCTAAACCCAATAGTTACGTTACTTAATGCTGCAGTATCTAAAATTTACTTGACTTTTACGCCACTAATTTCTGACACAGAAGCCCAAAGTAGGCTCCTGGGGTGAAAAACAAATTGCTTTTGAAAAAACAAATTATCACCAGCCCTGTACTTACTACTGAAGAAACAAAGTCAGTGTTACTTTCAGACAAGCTGGGAGCCAGCAATCACCTGCATTTGTCTAGCACTGCTCCGATGTTCTCATTTCGCAAGGCTCTCCAGGCTAGCTCTACCACCAGCTCCTGCGCAGACACCTGCAGGGCCAGCGCCTGTCTGTGCAGCTTTGTCCCGGTGCTCAGGCCTGGCTTATCCTGGGCATCTTCGTGAGTGTTAATGAACTGCTCACGAAGATCTGCTAGCAGGGCACTGTTGCTATAATCGTCAAACGAAAGAAAGACCTCAAAGTTCTCCTGCAGCAAACATAAGCAAGACAAAGTCCCAAGTCCTTTTCAGACTACTCCCTTATAAATTAAGAATCTGAGGCTTTAAATTTCAAGTTATAAAACTAGCAATATTACAAAAAGCTCACACAGACTGCAGATGTAGCCCAGTAGCAGTGCTCCTGTCTATGTGCTAAGCTCTGGGCCCAATCCCTGGTTATCAATCCATCAGTCAATCAATCAAAGCTTAGAAAACAGAAGATTTAACTATAACTCAATTTCAGCACTGCTGACATTCTGGGCTAGATAATTGTGTTGTAGGGAGTTGAACAGAAAGATGGAGGGTGTTATGGTTGATACATTGTGTCAACTTGAGCAGTTTAGAAGTTTAACTGAGAGACTCAGCAGGGAGCCAGGGTTCTTACTTTGTAAACACCCTCATCCTGTGCAAAGGAGGGCAAGGAGATTTCATGAGTGCTACACCTGCCCTGAGGTGGGGGGTGGCCTGTGTACAATATAAGGGAGGAGAGGAGGCTTGCTTTCTCTCTTTTGCTCTTGTTGCTGCCTTGAAGTATTGCCCCAGTGCCAGGCCACCCTGCCTTAGAGCAAGCTGATCATGGATTGAAATCTCCAAAAAACTTTAAGCTAAATAAAGTTGTTCTTCCCTAATTTTGGGCATCAGGTGTTTGTCTCAGCAAGGAGAGAAAAGTCACCAAGACAGAGGGATCAAGTGTTTGGTTTCCGCAACTCTTCCCTGGAGGCTGAACAGTCTTACCCTTTTCTGTAAGTTCTGGTTGGCTGCTAACTCCAGATCAAGGATTTACTTCCCTGACTCATCAGAAATCTCACTGAAGCCCAGAAAAAGACACCAAGAGGCAGCGGGAGCAGGCGAATTAGACGCTTTGCACGGATGCTGTATTTTAGAGTGGGATTCCTCATCTCCACAATAGTTGGAGAGGGATAGTTCTTTGTTGTAGGGGGCTACTCTGAGTACACTACAGGACTGCTGGCAGCATTTCTGTCCTCCCAACAGCTATGACAATCAAACACGACTTGAAACTTAGCAAATACCCTCTGGAGAGAGAACAAGCTTAACTTAATAAACACTGACCATTTTCTCAATATTTCTTTGCAGTCTTTCATTAGTATTTTATGGCTGCAATGTACGATTTCATACATTACCTATTTCAGTTAATAATACATAAATTTCCCTTTCCTGGTAATTACAGTATTCATAAATATAACAATAATTTTTTTTTAAAGACAAGGTCTTTTATGGTGCCCAGGCTGGACTAGAACTCAGATTCTCAAACAATCCTCCTGTCTCTGCCTCCTGAGTTACAGGCATGTACCACCATGCCTGGCTGTAAGGATTATTTTTGATGGTAGCACAGCACATATCTATAGTAAACACAAAATTTATAAAATGTTACATTGTTTCCAAACTAATGCTTTCCTCCTCAAAACATTAGGGATCTCTGCTGAAGGGGACTTGCCATGTAGAAACACATATACAGCAATTAACATGAGAACTCATATCTGGTATTTACTACAGATGGGCTATTGAAGACTCTAGTTATATGTCACAATACCCTTTTTAGTAGGAACCACATTCTCTATGCTTGCATGACCACACAGGAACTTTTTGAAGCACATACAAAAAACTGATTATAATGGTTACAGCTCCTCTGGGAAAATGGATAATTGGAGGATCAGACAAAGACGAAAGCCTATTTTTCACTATAATGTATACTCTTTTCAGCCTTTTTTAGAGGGACCAAAGAATTAAT
>RJWT010042642.1:0-12102 GCA_004365215.1 Cuniculus paca | reverse complement strand
TAGGTATTTTATGAATACCTTAGTAATGTAACATGCGGTTAAAGAGTTGTAATTCAATGTATTAAAATGAATGTTATCTACCTGCGTGAAATACTATAATATTAAAAAAACTAAAACAGAACTGCCATTACAAAAGGATATAATTTTAACATCCTTCTAGTATTAATTACATGCAGAAGCAAGAGCATAAAGGTTAGTCAGCAGCCTGAGGAACAAGACTAACTAAACACAACTGTGGGCAAGACCAGTGGCTAGCCAAGCCCAAGACAGCAGGCAAAGAAGTTAGAGGGAAGGCGTATCATCTAGAAGGACGGCAGCACTGGGGGTTTATTTTTGTCTTTGCTGCTTGTTTGAAGCCGATAGTTATCTTTGCTGCCCAGGTACCAAGTTGGGTAGGGAAGGGCAGTCTGCGGAAAGCGTTTTCTAGGCGGGCTGAAATTGCCTACTAATTTCAAATACCGTATAATTTAGTTTCTTAGACTCAATCGTCTCCTTGGCCTCCACAAAGTAAAATAAATAATTAACAAAGTATTTTTGAATGCTGTGCTAACTAACTTTAGAGGTTAAAAAGAAAAATAAGAAACCTCCAACCCTATGCTCTTTGGAGTTTAATGACTTTACTGCAGAAGTTTTATAGCTTTATTCAAGCCTTTAAAGTTACCAGTTAAATGTCATTTAATCTTCAGAAGGTCACCATGCCTTTTTGGAAGGCACACATTTAGAACTTGTTTGGCTGGCTATTCCTTGTTCATTCTTGAAAATGTGTGTGACTCAGTGTCTCACTCAGTGTAGAAAACACGTACTCAGTGCAGGAAACATTTTATATTTCCTTTACAAATTCTAAAAGCTGTATGTGCAAAACTAACTTTGTGAAGGCCTCCAAGAAAACTGAGTCTGAAGTTAAGCAATTAAGTTAGAATTTTTAAACAACATTCTCAAAACTAATATTAAACTGATATGGAGTCTGGAATCCCATACTATGACAACTGTCCTGGGGCACTCAATCATCTCTGGACATCAGTCCCAAAGGCTTCAGGCAAATCAGCTCTGTAAGGGTACTGCATGGCAGCAGATGTGGCCATTATTTACTGCTGAGAACCATGCCATTTCAGATTTTATCTCAGTCATGCCACAGATATGTGTGTGTGCATGTGAGACAGATGGAGAGGGAGGGAGGGAGGGAGAGAGAGAGAGAGAAAGTGTGCACAGTTCTTGACGGGTCCTTTGGAATTTTGTATACCCATTGCCAGAATATAATGTTCTGTATCTACTAAAACCTTTTTAAAAACACTGGGTCATACCAGAAATACAAATGTACCTTGTTCTGTACTCTCCTGTTTCTATAGAAGCTTTGAGTAGAAGGTTCTGACTAAATCTTTCATATTAATTTTTTCCTGAGTATTAGTCCTATGTGTTTATCAGACTGAATTCCCTAAGGATAAAGGTCATATCTACTTATCATGTTATACTAAGCATTTAACTTGGCTTCAACACAGGCTGAGAGAATGTTTGGGCAAAGAATAAGAAACAAGCAGAACAATAAATTAACCTATTATGATATTCCTTGATTAGGAATGTATTTATTATAGTTTATCATTTAGAATAAGTATACTGTTGATAACTACATCAGTAATGAATGCCATTACATAAAAATATTAACAACTTGCTTTCAACAACTCTTTTTTTAAAGCTGTATAATATGGTGGGAAGAATATGGTGGGAAGAATTTTTCACTGCATTACAACTCTAACTTCAGCAACTGTGTGTTTAAACAAGAACCTTCAACGGGCTTAAAAATGCAGAGTTTACTTTTTAAAAATTCACTAGAACACACATCTTTGGAAAATATCCACCTGCCACATTTTCAGTATTTGATTAAAATATAGAGACTGAACTATCCCAGTTTTTATAAAGTGTACTCAACAATAGAGACACAGCTTTTGGGAACTGGGTGCATTATGCCAACACATCCCTCTGAATTTCGTAGCTTGAAGAACACTTCCATGTCCTCTGACAATGTTTGTCCATGTGAATCCCACCAGCTACCTTTCCTGCTCATACATGCTGACCTGTATTTAGAATCCTAGTCAACCTTTAGATATGATTAAGTATCTTAGGTATGGACTAGAACTGTGAAGATGATTGGCTGACTCACACTCTTCAGAATTAACAAGGCATTTTTAGATGATGGATTCAGCCCCTGACATTCATGAGTAATCAGAATCCACTGCTCTCATAGACATTTTATCTTTCTGAATCCAGAAGATGTCTTCAATGACCATTTAATTTCCTAAGTATCCTCTTCCACTTAAGCAAAAGGGGTGGAATGAACTGTGAAAGACATAATTATTATTTTTATGTTATAAAAGCTGCTGCTCAACTGTGATGATAAAAATTCAATGATTCTTACAATTATTTAACAGTATATTGCTATATTTTAATGTCTCAGTCTCAAGTTTTTTAGAAGTTAGCTTCAAACTAAGGGAACAGATTGAAGCAGAAAAGTAAATATGTTTAAAAGCTAACTTGCCAAGACCCAAATTCTGGATTCTAAAGACATCGCTGAGGAGGGGTGGGGAGTTCTATAATTAGTAACAAGAAACAGCATAACCATGTGGTACCTAGCATAATTCTCATTGGGGAAACAGGACATAATTCGAACACAACATGTTCACTTTTAAAAGGATATTTTAACAATGCTTCAGTTATGCTTCAAATATGCCTACATATGACACTGTCATAATAGTTAAGGTACATTTTCAATCATGTTTGATGTAGAAAGACAAATAAAATTTTTCACTAAGGAAAAGTATTCTTTGTGGGAAATCTAAATTTAAACCTTGCAGTTTAAAGCCTTGCACATTTCCATATAGGAAAAGTCTGTAAGTAGCCTTCAAGGTTTTTAAAGCAATCTGCATGGGCAATGTCGAACTTACCATGGCTCTTGAGAAAAACAGAGGCGCACTGTATAGAAGACCCTTACATTTATGGCTGTGCGTATTCCCTGTGGGCTGTGCCAACCCACTCTCTCCCCTGTAATGACTCTTTGTTTTTACTAAGTCCCAAAGGGCTGGGGAGAGCTCTGCAAAGAGGAGGGGGAAGGGCAGATGGAATGCAGCTGCAGGCTCTAAAACAATGCTGAGTCCATATATTTTATTCCCAGTTAGAATAATAAAAAGGGTTGGGGGTTGAGGAGTCAGACCCAGAATAAGTAAGGTATGGTCAAGCATCTTACAGCTCTCAGTCTGCAGCACTTCACCTCGAAACTACTGTACTGAACCCAATCACCATTTATTTGGCCTAAATGCTTATCTGCTAAAATTCAAACACCCATTAAGGTTTAACATTATCAGTCACTTATAATGTATTTTTCTTTCTTTTTTTTTTTTTTTTTTTGGTACTGGGAATTGAACTCAGGGCCTTGTGCTTGCCAGGCAGGTGCTGTGCCGTTGGAGCTATATCCCTAGTCCTAATGTCTTATCTTTAAGAGCAGACCATATTCAGGCAAGGGATAGAGTGAGAAGAATAGTGCAGGCAAACATAAACGGGGTGGTGGTGGGGGTGCTGGAGACATCAGTACAGGAAAGCTGTAGAGAGATATAGGTGGAAAATCCAGAATAGAGGTGGAGGCCCAAGGCCTCAGATATAAATTGCCTGCTTTATAATGGTGCCAGGGAAAACCGTGCTCTGAGACGGATAAAACCTGTAAGCATTTGAATCAAGTGTTTGGAAGCCTGGATATGTTGGCTCTTTACCCGTCCTTCAGACTAACTTGGTGCCACCTAAGAAAAATGTCCTTTACTTGCATTTATCTCTCTTGCTTGGATGTCCCACGCTAGGTAAGAGAGAGAATTAAAGGAAGCAGCAGCAATAGAACAAGGTGATCCCTAACTCCCATTGAGAGAAACAGAGGCTCGATCCTTCCTTTCCTCCCCAGGTCTAGGGCAACCCTCCCACAAAGCCCTTCAGTGAAATCCATGGAGACTTGCAGGCCTGAGGACCCAGGCTCGCCTCTTGAACATTTCCTCAGCTATTACTGACACCACGAAAACATGCAGCGAACATCCAGAAGCCTTAAATAAACAACCGAATTAACTCCTCAAATACAGATTCAGCGTGCACTGAAGACTGCCTGAGAAGCTATACAACAAAATTCAGAACACTTGTCTAATTAGGATCCCATTCATGAACACTCGGTTACTGAGGGAAAAGAAGGACTTCATTGTAAAGCTGTCATGTAGAAACAAAGCTCTGACAGCCACACAAACATCGCCTTCAAGTTAGCATCACACAACAGATTCAGAAGTCCTGTCCTCTTAGTCCATGTTGAATGATGTAATTAATTTGACTCTTGAAATGTGTTCAAGTAACAAAGTTTAGAAAGATTACATTCATTTATATGATGTTTTAAAATTTTGTTGACTTAAAAATTCACAAACATGTAGCTTTACAATAATCAAGAACATGTTGTCCCTTTCCCCCCACCTTTTCTCTATAGTTCTAAAACCCATTTATGAGTGTACCAATCTCTACAATAGTCAGTATATAGGTGGATAGTTAGTATATTCATTTAAGGAAGCAAAAAAGTCTAACATTAAACATTAATAGCAATAATTAAACAATACTGATACTGGTCCCGTATAGTTCATCATCCATCGTAAATACAAAACTCACAGGTTTTATTAGAAGTCATCACATACTATGGTGTGTGCTGGGAATAGAACCCAGGGTGCCTCACATGTTAAGCACATGCTCCACCACTAAGCTATACACTAAGCTATACCCACCCACACTATGTCTTGTTCTTTAATACAGCAATAAAATGGACACAGAAAACTATTTGGTATCCTAGAAAAGCTAAATTGCTATTACTCTATTTCACTTCCCAGTTTGCACAATTAAAAAATTAAGTGAAGACAGTAAACAACAATCACATAATCACAACCTGCTTGAAATTAGTAATTCTTTGTTTAGTTGTAGCAAATAAAACATTCACAAAAAAATTTGCATACTGCCTTGATGTTTGAACCTTCAATTAAAAATTTTAAATATGCAGTTATCCATGATTTAGAGAAAAACACAGTTAGAACATAACTATATCTGAATTATTTTTTAAAAAATTAAGATATGTCAATGATTTTGACCAAAGAAGTCATAAGTTTTCATTTAGTCACAAATTTCACATATATATGAGTGATTGATTATATTAAGAAAGTCAAAGTGAAATCAAATTTTAAAAGTTTTGTAGAGTATGGGAAAAATATTAAACAGTACTTACCCCTTGAAGCCCTTGGAACTGAATTGAAGGTCGGAAAGGAATTAAATTCTATTAAAAGAAACAAGAAACAAGCAGGTAAACCTCAGTTACTGTGACACAGGACTAAATATTTAAACTTTATGTATTTTTTCAGTCCCATAATATGTGAAAATCTCTCATTAGATTCTTACTTTTGCAGTTTGTTATAGTAATATGCCTTGATGAACTGTTAACATTTCTCTGAACCACAAAACCAAAAGGTATATTTTGGCAGCACAATTAATCGTGTTTTTAAAACTGGCTGACACAATTTTCAAAAAATCCCAATTAGTATGCAAATTTATTTTTACATATAAAAAAATCTTAAATTTTCTGACACATTTTTAATGGGAGGAGATTAAAGAGATAACTAGAGGAACTCTGAAGAATTTCAGCAGGATGCTAGAAACATAAAATCAGGAATCACATATACTTTTCCATTTTCTCACATTTTACCGGAGATTAGCTTTTACTTGAGGGTCAAACAGGTTGTTGATTTTCTCACAAGATTTTGTCCAGGAGAACATAATTTCTAGAGCAAGGTTTCTGCTTTATTATGAGCTTTGTCTTCTTTATAACTCCAGTATTTCATCACAAAATTGTGAATTTGGAAGAAAAGCTATGATTACAAATATTAGTCATAGTTTCCAGCATCACTTCCTGTATTCAAGACTACCAGTAAGTTTGTCTATGGAGATGCTTTTTTTTAAAAATTGCTAGCAGAAATTCATGGGAAATTAAATTTGAGTAGTGTTTAACAGTAATCAGCCTGTAAACTATTTTTCATACCCTCATATCCAAATCCAACAAGCAGTGAATTATGGTTCTACCTCTATCCCAAATAAAAATATAGAGGCACCCACACATCTCTTTTCTTAACCACCGCGCATCACCTACTATTTCTAGCTATTCTGCAAAACTGCTTAGCAGATTCAAAAGTTTATTAATCAGGATTATAAGAGCCTAAGCAGAAAAAAATGAGGAAGAACTACTACTTCTTTAAAAGACTACCTGAATATGAAATCAAAGTCTAATATTGTTAATATTAATAACATTAATTATGGATACATAAGATGGACACATCTTGAAGAAAATTACAGTGAACACTTATTTTATGAAAAAATAAAACTATAATAACAAAATATTAAGAAGTTATTACAATACTGTGTATCATTATCTTCAAAACAGTTACTCAAAGTACAAGACATAGACCAAAAGGATTCTCATAAAGAAACAAATATAGTAACAAAGTTTTTTAAGGAACTAAGATTAACTAGCAGCATAAATAAAACAAATTAACATTTATTAAAATATTTCTAAAATCTCAGAATACATGATTTGAGAAAGTAGTTGAACTCTGTTCAAATCTTTTAGTCTTCTAAACTAAAGAGTATTTTTCTCTCCTTATTTGGCTCTTTATTTGTATACCCATATACAGTATGTTGTGTGTCTAAGAGATGATATTTAAGTTTATGTGTCTGACATTTCACTTAACACTATGCTCTCAAATTCATCCATTTACCTATGAATGTTGCACATTTATCTTTCTTTATGACAGTTTCATACACCATTGTATATAAGTATATTTTCCTTATCCATTCATCTGTGGATGGACATATATGCTGTTTCCAAGATCTAGCTATTATAAATTGTGCTGGTATAGATATGGGTATGCATGTATCCCTGTAATATGATGATTTTAACATTTTGGGAAGATTCCTACATGAGGGATAGCTGGGTCAAAAGGAATTTCTATTTTTAGTTTTTTGAGGTATCTCCACCCTGGCTTCCATAACGGATGTATAGTTTATATTCTCACCAACGGTGAAGAAGTTTTGAGTTTTTTGAGACATGATCTTGCTATGTAGTTCACAATGGCCTTGAACCCACTTTGTAACCCAGGCTGGCCTTGAACTTGCGGGGATCCTCCTGCCCCAGTCTCTCCAGTGCTGGGATTTACAGGACTGCACCACCATGCTTGGCTACAATAGACAGTTATCACCATTCTACTACCATAAAGTACGAATTTAGGTTTAGATCATCAACTGAATCAAAGTATTAAAGGGTGACAAAAATTCATTTCTTGGTGTAAAAGATGTGGGTTTTTAAAAAAATGAAATATAGAAAGGTTACTGTTTGAATTTTTAGTAGTGATTCATCTAACTTGTAGGTCTTTATGAAAACATAAAATACAGGTTACTTTTCTTTATGGGGGAAAACACACCTAAAATGACCTTCCATGGCTAAACTTAACTCTTTCTAAAATAATGAAAGCACCACACAGGAGCCCAGGGAGCCCCTCTCTGTGGGGAGAAACCATGGCCCATTCCTAAACCTGCTCTCACAACAGCCTACTTCTCACTATTGCCTAAGGGATCCTTTGGATTGGAAACTCTTAAAGATGGCACTAAACCAACCAACTCCCCCACCTCCTCAGTTCTCCAGGCTCACAACCTCAGAATTAACTGATAGTCTCTTTCACTCCCCATATTCTATTAGTCAATGTTATGTCATTAGAATCACAGAAGTCCCAATGCAGAAGAGGCCTGAGAAACAGTATCGCGGATGTCCACCCTTCCACCCCAGTCCTTGTGTTCACTTAATAACCCCAGGACTCGATCATCCTATAGTGCCTTGCTACTTTCCTTGTACTACCTGTCTTCCCCACACATCTGCAATGGGAGATACGAGGATGTGGGGGTCTAATCCTTCATGCCAGAGCTCACATTTTAGTTGGGGAAAATTTGAGAATGATTAAGTAGTAGGATAAGTACTACTGGGAAACGCAGTAAAAATTCTCAAAAATGAGAGGAGAGTATGTGCTTAAAACAAATACCAGAAAAGTCAAAGGGTTTATGGAAAAAGGCAAATCTTAAATAGTAGATTAGCAAAAGAGTGCAGGGAGAAAGAGTGCCCTGAGGAGAGACCACAGGGCCAGGGATGGACCCTGTGTAGGTGGTGAGCACGTCTGTGTGGGTATAGATTTTCCCCCCACCGGAAACGCAGCACAAAGAATGGAAGCTGAACCTGCGATTTCTGCCTAAGCCAAATTTTCCTTGTCCTCCAAATCTGTTCTGTCTGCTGTAAAGAGGGCTAGAACTGTCATACCTCTGGCTGTCTGCTCAAAGGTTCATCCCCCTGTGGAATAACCCTGCCTCATTCGTCCCTTACCTGCTCGCTGCTGCGGATCTTAGGTCCTTCTTTCAATGTGGTAAACAAATAGAGGCTCTCCCATTTTCAGAGTAAGGAAATGAGCTGCTGAAAGTGTTGGGTGGTGGTGGTGGGGCAGTTCTTTCAGCAGTGTGTAAAGCAGATGGAGAGAGATAGATTGGGGTGGGAGGGGGCTGGGGGCAATGGCACTGGAAGTACTCCAGAGGATGCTTTGGAAATACTTTGCAAGTGGTGATAAAGGCCTAAATTAGTAGAGCTGCATCAGGAGCCAAAAGGAGATGGTGGATGGTACAGACATTTCCAAGGAAGAGTAAGGTAGGCCGACAGCTTGAATATCAGGTACCAAAGAAAAATGATACTGAGGTGGCTCTGAGGATACCAGTCTTCCACTGAGGCTATCCTATGGCCCCTCAAATTAAGCTTAGTGCCTTCTTTGAAGGCCCCTGGTCCATTTCAGGCCCTGATCACTCGGCACCTAGATAAAGGCCTTCCTCCCTTCCTTCAAGTACTTCCGAATGGTTCAAACTGCCAGCAGAACCTCTCTTAGACACCACTCACGGTGTGTCATGCAGCCTGCAGTGGTGCTCTTCTACAAAGCAGAGCAAAGCAGACCCCTCCAGAGACCTCTGCGGCACTGAGGCCTCTGTCACCTGCACTAATAGGATAGCTACTGGGAGTAGTAACTTCTGACGGCAAACAGCATGCTAAGCAGATGTTTCAAGAATTTTAATTGTTTGTCCAAATGTTTTAAAGCCTTTCACAGCAAAACAATCATCTTAACTCATCATATCCTTTCAAAGCTTCTAAAAACCAATTCCATTTTAAAAGATAAGTAATTATAGGTGGCCAAATATGATATAGCATGCACTTAATCTCTTACTGAGTATACTTTATCAGAAATGAGTTTTGGTAGGGCATCAACTTTTGCTTTTTAGCTTTAAAACATCTGCACCATAGAGCTCTTTGAAAACCAAAATTCTAGAACTTAATGAAACAGTATTTGGGTGATAAGTAAGATAGTGGTCTGGTATCTACACCCAGCCAAGAAACACAGGGCAGATTGCAACCAGCTAGAGAAATGCCTTTTGACAAATGTTTCAAAAATGATAAAAGTGATAGTTTTTAGTCAAAAGATTCTGTTAAACTTCGCTTCACTGTTTTCACTCCTTGAATTAAGCCCCTACATGTCTTCTGAAAGACAGACATCTTAAGTGCAGACTAGAGGTGTAGACAACACTAAAATGCTTCTAAATTCACACTCTTGGTTTTGACCTTTATAAGGTAATACTATTGCAACAAAAACTGTTTCATGACCAGATATCTACGTATACTTATTTCTAGGAACTGTTCCTCAAAACTCATCAAGACTATAAAAGTACTAATTAATTACTAATTAACATTAATTTTACTATGTAGTATTACTTTCTCAGTATTCCTTTAGAGTGGAAGAGGAGGAAAGTTCAGGAGCTAAATAAAATAAAGTTACAAATAAAGGCAGTTTATAACTATCTCCTAAATATTTACCTATTGCTTACCCATGTAAATGAATTAGATATCATTTCATCCCAAGAGTTTAAAGTTGGTCTTATAACTGTATTATTTTTACCTTATCAAACACCACCCCTCTTCTTTTTTTTAGATAGTCTTGCAATGAGTCCAGGCCGGCCTTCAACTTGCTTTGTAGCTCAGGTTGGCCTCACAGTTGCAATTCTCCCTTGGCCTCCCACACACTGAGATTACAGGTGTGTGCCACCTTACCCAGCTTCAGTTTTGTGAATACGCAAACATAAGAAATAGCATTCGGGTCCTAAAAAAGAATGATTTCTCTAAGAAACAGATCTTTTGAAGCTTAGTCTCTAAAATTAGAGATTTACTTGAAATACTTGCAGCTTCAGAGTTTATCATGGAACTGTGTTAAAAATCAACGTAAAGGCTGAGGCAGGAGGATCGCTGTGAGTTCAAGGCCAGCCTGGGCAACAAAGTGAGTTCAGGGCCAGCCTGAACTGCATAATAAGACCCTGTCTCAAAAACAAAAACAACAACAACAACAAAAAACAAAGTTAGCTGGAGTTATTTAATATTAGCAAGTATTCATTAAATACTTGCTATTTACCTGAGTACTTAAACCACATTATGCGTAATAATGAATATATTGCAAAAAAATTCCAAGTCAAATATAAATCTGGCACTTTGCCCAAAACAAACAAACCACTTTCTATAAAAGGTAATGATTTGGGTGCCTGTTTTGAATGAGATTGTTTTAAGAAACAATTGTAGCTACCCAGTTACTATTTGAGTACTATTATAATCATTTTTACCTACCACTTCCAGGAATTCTCGCAAGTGCTCTTGAGGGGTAGACACTACTGTACTATTCTTATTTCTCAGAGACCTCAAGAAGCACCTGAGGGAGCACTGCTAATGAGTGACCTGGCACCCAAACCCAGCACCACTTTAAGAACTGGTCTGAATAACCTTTTGGGAACTGTGCTCTTGTCCATCACTGTGTCCTGCTTTTAAAAATGCACTTTCACCGCATCATTTTGGATAGGCATGTTTTCTCCTGCTCTTCTTCAATACATATCTAAAATCTGAAAAAAATCTTAATACTAGAAAATTAAGAATTCAAAGCAAAGTCACTTTTTTGTACTACAGCTTAAAGCATCTAGCCATCGAATTGTTTTCACTTTTGCAAGAAAACAATAAAAAGTAGACATGACTTTCCCCGAGATAAAAGTTGAATACAATCTATCATTTGTCTTTTCTAAAAAAAGGTACTATGATACTTTAGAACTTGTGCTTATGGTTTTTTTTAAAGAGTCATTTTATTCTTTGTTCATTATAACATCACCTGATAAAGAATCCAAAGGCTAATAATTATATTTTAACCAATGTAATAAAATAAGTGCTAGCCCAGGAAAAAAGGAGGGAGAAAACTGGAGCTAGAGCAGGAAATCAAATATACTTAACTCTTGTCAAAAGCTAGTACTATACTCAGAATGATACATGATGTAAAATTTACTTTAATAAATGATACCTCCTTTGCCTCAGACCTTTCATTAGAAACCAAAACAAGTCATTATGCTTCACAAAATCATATTTTGTATATTGTCTTGTCATTCAATCCAAACTTAGATGCAAGAAAAATTTTTTCTAGATTTGGAAGAATAAGATTAAACAGCATATGGAATAGAGAATAATTTCTTTCTAGCCATTACAGCACAGAAAAAAGCGAAATACAAAAATGATTGAAACAGTGGGAAAGAGGAGGGTGAAAAATCTATTTAACACAATTCTAGCATTAAAGGATAGCTTTTAAAAAACTATAGCTGTCTGATGCAGATCAAATTAAAAAAATTATTCTTGTCTTTAAATCTTAGGGCTTCAAACAGTTCTTAAATGAACATGGAGGACAAAAGTCTGAGCTGAAAACCTCACCAAATAGTTATTGCAACCCATGCTTTAAACTAACAATGCCTGAAGCATAATATCTCATCATTTTATCCCAAGAGTTTAAAGTTGGTCTTATAACTGTGTAATAAGCTTACATTCAAATCTGATTTGAAAAGGCAAAAATAAATGTTTCAGGAATTGCGTATAAAATGGTAAAATAAGACTAAATTAGAAGATGAGGA
>RJWT010042641.1:0-12097 GCA_004365215.1 Cuniculus paca | reverse complement strand
TCTTTTCTGGTTATATTTAGTGCTATTCTTAAGGATGTGCAAAACTTAGTTCAACTCTTTGCAACATTTTAGTTTCCAGCAGCAAACAGGACATTTCCACCCTGGTTGACAAGTACGTAAAGTTCTTCCCAGACCATGCATTTCCAGCAGCCACTGAATTCGGATCCTTGTCCATGATTTTTGACAATAAATCAAGGGACAGGGTGCCACATTGGGTTTCTGGTTTGTTGCTTAGGGGTCTCTCCCAGAAGGTGTGTGGACTCCATAAGATTTTGCTTGTTTTGACACTGAGTAGTTACAGGAGGTGGGGAAATGATAGATCTTTATCAATTAAAAATCTCTCCAGTATTTAATGATTTCTTTATAGATGATGAATGAATAAATTAAAATTCCACTGAGACAATCTGATAAATTCCAATTACAAGTGAAGAATCTGGAGAAAAAGATTTCTATTTTTGCCATGACTTTTGTTGGTTATTCTTCAAAAAGTTATGTCTTTAACTGTTAATATTTTTGCATTTGTTTTCTTCTGAGAGAGCATACACAATAGCCAAATCACTGATTTTTCAGAGGTATACATTTACTTATGTTTCTCTCTGTGATATGCATATTTAACATAAAAATATAATCTATGATAATGACATTTGCTGGTTGAGTAATGAAAGAAAGATAATACATTAGCATGTTGTGTGTCCTTCACTGATACAGCCCTGAAGGGACTGAAAGTAGAATGAATGTATTTACTCTTCTTTTCTAATTCGAAGTTGCTTTAATAATGCCCAAGAGACTACAACATGGAGATTTAATTTTCATGTTTCTTGAGCACTAAATTCCATCTGGTTTGTAATTCAAGATGATAAAGTTGATAGTGCTTTTCTCTTCAATGTTGTTATTAACATTGAGGACAGCTTAGTAAGAACATTCATTTAACAATGTTAATTTTGAGATGAAGTGCCAATCGTTTATATCATTATCCTTTTTCCAAGTATAAGTGGATGTACAAAATTTGAAGTATTTTATGTATCATGTACATGGTTTTAATTTAAGTGCTTATTCATAATGCAATTGTAAAAATTTCAATTTTAGCAATATGAGGATTGAACCCAATGCATTCACAATGCACTACATCCCATTCTTTGTATTTTTTTTTTCTTTTTGATACAGGGTCTTGCTAAATCAGAGAGGCTGAGCTCAAACTTGTGATCCTTTTACCTCAGCCATCCAGAGTGCTAGGATTACAGAGATGTGACACCATGCCTGTTTTTTTTTTTTTCTGTTTTTGGTACTGGGGATTGAACTCATGACCTTGTGCTTGCCAGGCAGGTGCTTACACTGCTGAGCCAAATCCCCAGCCCCACTATTCCTGTTTACAGTAAAAGTTTTTAGCACTTCCTTACTTCTTGGTACAAGATGCTCTAGGGTCACCTAGTAATTTTTATACACTAATTCATTCATTTCTCCAAAGAGCTCTTGATTCTTTTATTGGAGAAGGGAATTAGAAACCAAGATTTAAGCACTGTTGCAGTTTCAATGTGAAGCATTCTAAGCACAGATGCATGGATTGAGGGATTTGTCCCCAGTGCTGCACTATTTGGAGGTAGAACTTGGAGAGGCGATCGGATCATGAACATGTTTTACTCATAGGTGGATTCATCCATCGGTGAGTTCACCACTGAAAAGTTTCTTTGGAGGTGTGGTCAGCTGGAAGAAGTGTGTGTTTGGGTGCGCCTCAGAAAGGTTTTACTTGTCCTGACCCTGTCCTCTCTTTGACACTTTTTATCTCTCTCCGCTCCCTGGCCACAAGGAGGTGAACACCCTTCTTTCATCATGCGCATCTGCATGAAATTCCTGCTTTAGAGTCCTCTTACCATGAACTGAACTTTCTGCATCCCTGAACCTAAATAAAGCTTTACTTTTTTATGTGGTATATGCTAGGAACTATTCCCAACAACAGAAAAGTGAAGAATATGAGCATGATGTGTCATTGTCTCTTTGAGGTATTATTGCTTCTAGACCCATATAAACTGACTGAAAAGTAGAACACACAAGTACATATTAATTCACATGTGTAAAAAGATTTTATTACTTTTATAAGGTTCCTTCTATGTTAGTGTCTTAAGCTGCAGTAACAGATTACCAAGAATTACAATTGCATTACAAATAAGTACTTAAAATTAAAACCATGTATATGATACATATAATACTTCAAATTTTGTGCATCGATTTATACTTGGATAAAGAAAAATGATAACACATAACTGAAGTGTGTTGTTTCATAGTTCTGAGGGCAAAATGATGAACTCAAAGCCCCCAAAGTGCCATGTTACATCAATAAAAATGTAGGGAAAATGATTTCCTTGCCTCTCGCTAGATTCTGGTGGTTTGTGGGAAATCCTTGACACTCCTTTGACTGCATTAGGATTATGTCCATCTCTGACTTAGTTTTTGTATGGATTGTGTTTTCATATATCTGTGTTTTGTGTTTCCTCTTTGTGGCTGGATGACTGTGTCTTGTATTTTTTTTATGAGAACAGCATGTAGTGGATAAAGGGCCAAATTATGATCTCATTAAGTTAAATCACTAATGACTTGTATTTCCAGTCAGGTCAAATATTGGACTCAAGTCTTCAACATAGTTCAAGAAACAAAATTTAACCCATAACACACTATCTGCATTAAGATAAATGGGAGTTATTATGATGTCACCACTTTATTCCCATATGACTCAATCTTGCCTTTTACCCTTACTTGTCTGTAATTTTGTACTTCAACTACGATAAATCTTTTTCTATGTGTGTATTCATTTTAGTTTTTAATAGCACATATTTTTAGATCATAATTATTGCATTTATCATGGAGAATTTATGCATGTACAAAATGCATCTTTAGTCTTTTTTTTTGTCACCTTCCTCTCTTCTCCACTCATCCCTTCCTCCCTTTCTCCTTTGCAAAAGTTCTATTTCTACTTTTCCCTTCAGTTTTCTTTTTATCCTTAAATCCCTTTTCTCTTCCTTTTCTCCCCCTCTTAC
Source organism: Cuniculus paca (assembly GCA_004365215.1). Classification (NCBI taxonomy): domain Eukaryota; kingdom Metazoa; phylum Chordata; class Mammalia; order Rodentia; family Cuniculidae; genus Cuniculus; species Cuniculus paca. The sequence continues at coordinate 9,068 of RJWT010042641.1, read as the reverse complement.
CTCATTGGGTTTCAGAGTGGGAGGAACTTCTCCATTTTAGGTGGGAGTGTAAACTTGTACAACCACTATATAAACAAATATGGAGATTCCTCAAAAAAAAAAAGTAGAAATTCCATTTGACCCAGCTATTACCTTTCTAGGTATCTTCCTCTGAGTCATCATACCTCAGTGACACCCATGTTCACAGCAGGGCATTTATAATAGATAAATCTTGGAAACAGCCCACATGTCCATTAACAGATGAATAGGTAAAGAAAATTTGTTATTTACATTCGTTGGAGTACTATTCTGCCATGAAGAAGGATAAACTTGAGGTCTTATAGGTAAGTGGCTGCATCTCAAACTCACAATCTTAAGTGAAATAAATAAGACACATGTTTAAACATTACATTGTTTCTTTTGTGTGAGAAAATCAAAGTATAAAGAGTAAAATATAAAATAAATATTAAGAAATAGAAATAGCTATGATAAATCTTGTGCTCACCATCTACCTTTATTCAATTAATTATTCAATCTCAATATAATTATTATTGGAATTTAAGAGTTTATAAAAATATTTTAGATACAAATATCTAACCTGCTATTGAAAACATGTTGTCCTAGACTCTGGCTTTTCATTGTCTTAATATTATTGTTATAGAGAAGAAAATTTTCTTTGTAATAAAGTGCAAGTTAGCAATCTTTAAATGATTAATGAATAATGATTTGGATGTCATATAAAAGGCTATCATCAAAATAAAGCTCATCTAGAGATTTTCTTCTGTTTTTCTTTTCCAGTATTACAGTTTTCAATGTTACAGTTAGGTTCTTTACTCACTTTGAATTGTGAATACAAGACAAGATTCATGTGTAAGCCTTTTCTCATAAAAAAAAATAATCACACTGTAGTTCATTTACAATTTTTCAAAAAATACAATTAATTTAACATAAAATTTATCCAGTTAAGTGTATTTTAAACAGAATAGTCTAGTGTAAGACATTTTTATCCCCACAAGGTGAAGACCTATATCATTTAACTATCCAAAGTTGTTTTACATTTGTCCCCAAATCATTAAAGAAATAATTATCTTTCATACTCCATAATGATCTTATTCTGAGTATTTAATCATATAAAATATTCAATCATATAGCATATGTCTTGATAAATTTTATATTAACATAACCTTTTCATGACTCCTCTTTGTTGTAGTATGTATCAGTAGTTCATTTGTATGCCTGTATTTTTTTAACATATATATTTTTATATATATATATATATGTAGAGAGAGAGAATACATGTCATTTAACTATTCATTAGATAATAGATATTTGAATTGTTTCTCCTTTAAATTTTTAAGGAAAACAGTTCTACACTTATTTATGTACAAAATTTTGTGTGAATATATGCTTTGTTTGTTTTAGATATTTGCATAAAAATATAATATCTGGGTCAAGGATAGACTACATGTTTAACATATAGATGAACTGTCATAATATTTTCCAGTGTTTCCATTTTTTTATATTCCTAGGAGTTTAAGGGTTCCACATTTTGGGGAGCTTGTCAACATTTTTCATCTGACTTTTTTATTACAGCCAAACTTACAGGTGTAAATTAGTACCTCATTATGGTTTGATTTGCATTTTTCTGATGACTAAATATGTTGAGGGTATTTTCATGTGTTTATTAAACTTCTTTATGCCTTCTCAGAAAACAGAATGTGTTAAGACTCTTTGCTTTTAGCTTGTATTTTTTGTAAAGATTAATTTGTTAATAGCTATCACAGCAAAATTTCAATCTAGCAATACCTCCTTGTAATTTCTATTTCGATCCACTCCAAATTATGTGGTTTAACCAAGCAATATTGTGAGCATTTGAAAAAAAATGACAGAAAAAACATAATACCATAAATCCTCCTCAACATATCTGCTCTTGCTTTGAATGCACTCATCCCATCATTCTTGCCACATTCTGAAGCAGTTCTGGAATCCTCTTTCGGGTGTGTCTTTTCCTGGTTGCCTCCATGTCCTGAGATTGAAAGGTTTAAACTAATTTTTATTCAAATAAATCATTATAGGGTAATCTTCATCCACGTTATTCATCAGCTCTGGCACTCTACATTTTGGTCTCTTCCCCAGAGTCAAAATATCCTTACATGATAATTGTTTTGAATTGATTCAACACACTGAAGCAACCACAACAATTTAAGTAAAGATACTCACAAAAGAACTTCTAGAACTCCTTCTGAAAGTCACTCAAAAAATAAATTAAGTTTATTCAAAGTGAAGGGGAATTAATTTGTGTCTTTTATTTCAACACATTTTTTAAAAGTTGAAATATTCAACTTAGTTTTTGATCATGCTTCATATGATAAAGCTTCCAAGAACTAACATTGCCCAATGGATTTGAGATAAATAGAGCTTTATTTTATCAAAGAAAACAGAATATAAACATTTGATGTACAATGAACATTATTTAGAAGTAAGCCAACCTGATTTGGTTTTTATTTTTCTATTAAAGTGAACAAAATATAACATAAAAGTAACCATTTAGTACCTTCACACTGAAACCACCACCTATAACTACTTCCAAAACATATTCATCCTTATGGAAATGCTCACACTCATTTAGTCCTCATTTCCCACCCCTACAGATGCCAATAACTGCCAACCAAACTGTTTTTGTCTGTCTTTATGGATTTATATACTATGAGTTTTTATATAAGTGAATGAGTATGAATATAATAGGTGAATTTGCATGTTCAGATTTAAGTTAAATGTTTGGATGTTTATCCAAATTATAGATGCACTTCATTATTTTTTATAGCTAAATAATATTCAATTGCATGTTTATACCACATTTTGCTTGAACCTTCATCTGTTGATTCATGCTTGAATTGGCTTTCTCCTTTTGCCCCTGGAAATAATGATGTTTTGAATATTTGTATATGGTTTTGTTATCAAGGAAAGAAGGATCTCTAAACAGAGAAGTGTTCCATTCTTTAGGTGTATTTTTAAAAGTGTGTATTAAATAATAATGATTTCTTTTGCAAATATTAGTACTACTTAGAATTAGAGATAATTATACATAGATAATTTCATAGCTAATTATAGATAATTTGTTGGTCTATGGATATATTTTATTATAAATTCCATCTTTATAATTTATGATCTTATATTTATTTTATTTCTCTTTATTTTTTCTTGTGTCAGTTTTGCTAATTTATCACTAAACCTTAAAAGAATTATCCATTTCATCTAAATTATCCTATTTGTTGACACTATTTCTGTAAGGGTGATAATGACAACTGTGGCTTTTTTTATTCTAGTAGTCTTTCTCTCTGTCTCTGTCTCTTATCTCTGTCTATCTCTCCTTTCCTTGTGTATCTCCTCAAACAGACTTTTTTTTTTTCAGAAAAAGGAAACAAAGTAGGACTATTAATAGTTCTTAGTCACCAGAGCACAATCAGTTATACAAATCAACCCATCTTAAGCCAGCTAACTTTATCACACCTCTTTTGGCCAATGGGAATCGTAATAGAAATGTCTACTCCAAATTTTTTCCTTCTTCTATACTTGTCAACCACAGCAGTGTCCCACATAGCCCTTCATGGTTTGCCATTCCCTTTCTTATACAGAACTGTGAGTAGCAAAAAAAAAAAAAAAAAGCAACAGTTACCTCCTAATCAGTTGGTATTGTTCTATTTCAAAATATATATAAATATATTTTATTATATATAACTAGAATATGAGATATTATTCTATGTTCTTTTGTGCATGAGAAGAGTCTGTATTAGCTTGAAAGCACTGCAATTTATTTTATTATTGAATGGTCTGTTAAATTTCATATGTATCCAGAAAAGACCTATAATAGCAAATGCAATTCTGGGCAATAAGGGCAAAGCAGGTAACATCACAATCCTGGACTTCAAAGTATATTGCAAATCTACAGTGGTAAAAAAAATGCTGTGGTATTGGCCCAAAAAAATAAATAAATAAAAAACAATAAACTGTGGATCAAGGGAACAGAATGAAATTGCTCACTATACATTAAACTAAAATCAAAATGTATCAAAGATCTAAACATTAGAAGAGAAACTTTTGTTCTATTGGGATAGGTAAGACACTTGAGGACATATGTAAAGGCAAAAACTTTGTGAACAGAACCCCAGTTGTACAAGAAATAAAACAAAAATCAACAGATGAGACCATATCAAATTAAAAAAGTTTCTGCATAGCAAAGGAAGCAACAGCGTGAAGAGACAGTGTACAGATTGGGAAATTTTGTACTAGTTACTCTTTGAAGAGCTAATATCTAGAATATATAAATGATGAAAAAATTAATCCCTTCAAATTTAAATATCCAGTTAAAAAATGGACATCGGAAATAATAGACACTTCTCTGGTGAAGAAATAGAAATGGCCAATAAACACATGAAGAAATGTTCAACATCACTACTCATTCAAGAAATGCAACCTAAAACAATGCAAAGATTCTATCTCGATCCAGAAAGAATGACTAACCTCAAAAAGTCAACCAATAACAAATACTGATAAGTCTGCCTTCATTACTGATGATATAACCACTATGAACATCCATATGGAAATTACTCAAAAACCTGAAAATAGAAATTCCATTTGACTCAGCTCTTCCCCTTCTAGATATCTCCCTAAAAGAGTTAAGGTAACATACTACAGTGATATATGCATACCCACTTTTACGGCAGCACAATTCATATTATCTAAATGTTGGAAATAGCTTTCATGTCCATCAAGAGATGAAAGGATAAGAAATATGATATTTGTATATAGTGGAGTAGTACTCTGCTATTAAAATAGGATGAACTTGAGTCATTTGTAGGAAAATGAATGAACCTTGAGACTGTTATATTAAGTGAAGTAAATCAGACACACATACTTAAACATCACTTGATTTTTCTTATGTGAAAAAAATCAAAAGGTAAATAAAAGACAGATAACAGGATAAAAGAGCCAATTTGATTAGGTAGAATTATCTTATGTGTTTTATACATTTTTTTGAACTACTAGTTTGGTTATTAATCCATATATAAAATAATTAAATTTATAAGGTCTTATAAGATAAATGAATTTGATTCCAACAAAATAAAAGGGGAGTGCAGGGAAGGGAAAATTGATATGTGTCATGTACATGTGCCAATTCTCGACAATATCATATAGTACTAATAAAAACTTTAAAAAAAAAAGATTTGAGCACTCCAGTGGCCATCCAGGAGGCCTCCAGTTGGTAACAGGCTCAGGTCTGGGAGGCAGTGGCCAGCCCCACCCCTGCGCACACTCCAGCCGCCATCAGGGAGCAAGTGCAGGCTGGGAAAAGCAGCAGCCAGCACCACGCCAGTGCACCCAGTGGCCACCGTCAGATACCAGTAACTAGCACTGGCCAGGAGAACCAAAAGGTCATGCTTTGGAGAAATTGTAGCCAATGCGGGAAGTGCCTGGGACCCCACTACTCACTTGTTTGGAAGAACTCAAGAGTATGTCAAGACAAAGAAGCAAAAGGCAGTCTCTGGACGCCAACCCAAGCAGCACAAGTCCAGGAGAGGTAAATATGGAAGAGAGGAGTCGCACACCTGAAGTTCCTGAAGAGATGGCAACTGAAGTAAAGAAATAACTTCATGAGGTCATAAAAGAAATTAGAACAGAAATACTACATCAGGTAAAAGAAGAAATGAAAAACGTAGTAAAAGAATTGCTAAGCACCTCTAAAGAAGATAGATTAAAAAATAGAGGAGCATAGGAAAATGAGGGAAACCTTGATTGAACAATATAAAAAATATTTAAAATACATCAAGCAGATTCAAAGAGATAGCCAGGAAATTAAAAACTCCATTTAAAGCTGGCAAAACTGCTTGAAACCTATTATTAATCTATTACCATGTTCTGTCTACTTTGGTTTTATTTTGTTTTGTTTTGTTTTGTTTGATTTTATTATATTTGATGGCATGGACAGCTCTTTCACAAATAACAAAATATATTATTATTGATATCCTAGTGTCTTGTTTTGAAACCTTGTATTGCTTTCATTGTTTTGTTTTGATTGATTTCATTTATTTTGTTTTGTTTGATCGTATTATGCCTGACGGTATAGGCAGCTACTTTGAAGATAAGAAATGGTATTTCATTAGCCACTGCTGCTTTCTTAGTATCTTGTTGTATACTTGTCCTATACCACATTCACTGTTTTGTTTTGATTGACTCTTTTCTGTTTTATTGCATTTGGTTTTATTCTCTTTAAAATAATAAAAAAAAATTTTTGCTTACATTGCTTTAGAATGTTCCATTTCCTTGTTAATCGTCTATATAGTGTTTTTACCCATCATTGTTGTGGAGTATTGAATTTTCTAACTTGTTGAAATGTCTATTTGCACCTTAATTTCTCTCACATTTCTTTTGTTTCTTCGGGAAGTCTGTTTTTAGGTGCATGTATGCTTGCATATCTTTCTGATACTGGTAATATTTTATCATTATAAAATGTGTTGATATAGCTCTAAATTTTTTAAAAACATTTGTTTGATACTCATACAACTATTATGCATACAGCTCACCTAGCTTTCTTTTCATTGCTGTTTCTATAACTATTTTTGCTTTTTCATTCTATTTCATTTGAATCTAAAATTAATGTCATAGATTGCACATAGATGATTCCATTTTAATATTCTTTTCATCTGTCAGGATGAAATTCTTTAATTAATTAATTTTTAAAGTCATGCGTATAGTTGTTCCTATCGTGTAGGAAAACATACCTATTGTCCCAGTGTTACAGTTAGATAGAAATATTATAGGCAGTCAGACAGGGCTAGGTCCTAGAAGGAGCCAGTGCAAAAACCCAGATACCTTACAACTGTGGGGGAGAGGACACCTCCTGCTGTAGGCCAGACCCTGGGACAACAGATCAAACAAATGCACCCACTTCCTGAGGAGTGATATTCTAAATAGGTCTCTAGCACCCTGAGGAAGCCAGGAGTCACCTGTCTCAACCCCCTAGGGGAAGAGTCACTACTTGTTCAGCATGCTCGCTGGCTACATGACTCGCTTCCCCATTTGTCCTGGACTTAATTAATTTTTCCTGAGCAATTAATCTTATTGGTCAACCACAGTTGTGTCCCACCTTATGCCCACCTTAGGAATTCCCATTCTTCCCCACCTTAGACCCAGTTCACCTCATGATTTAACTCTATACAGAGTCTTTGGCAACCCACTCGGACCACTTCTGTCCCTCAGACAGAAGCTTTCTTTCTCTCACTAAATATATTCTGCCCTTAACCTCCGTTGTTCCTAAAATTCATTCTTCAATTTTAGAGAACATGGGCTCATACCGGACATCTAGTAGGTTGGCAGTTTCATTCCCCTATATCACCCAGCACTTGGGAATCTGAGCCAGGTGGAATACAACGTGTTTGAGGCCAGCCTGGGCTACATAGTAAGTTCCTGTCTCAAAAAAATTTCCTCAAAATAAGTTATTCAAATAGTTTAATTTATGTTTGTCATTTTAATTTTTACTTTTAAATTTTTTTCTGCATAGTCCATGTCTTTGTTTATTTCTATCTCTTTCCTGAATTATTTTGCATAAGCGAGTACTTTGTAATGTAGCATTATAGTTTCATTAGTCATTTTTCACCATTTATTTTTGAATTATTTTATTGGAGGTTCTCTGTTACCTAAATATGTAAGTATCTTCAGTTAATCAGAATCTATCTCAGATATATACTAACCAAATTCTAATGTGATGTTGAAAAATTATTTCCACTTAGTTCTTTTCCTCTTACTCTTTTGGGGGTAATAATGTAATGCATATTTTAACTATACTACATACTGAACAGTTTCTTTTTAATTATCAGTTTTGTAATATTATGGACTGTAAATAACATAAGAATGGAGAATAAGAATATATTTAAATTATTGCTTATGCTGTTATTTTATTTTCTATTTCCTTTTTTCTTCATTTATCTTTGCTTCTGTTTTCTACATTGTAATTGTCTTTTAGTTATAACCTAGAGTCATTTCTTCAACTCATTAGTGCTTTACTTCTATGTGTCTTTGTAAAAGTTTTAGAAAATAGATATTACATTTTTTGTGTTATACACACAATTTTGTACAGTTAAATTCTACATCGTCCAAGATAAGAAAGGAAGTTAAATATGTTTTTATTGTGTTTCGTAATTATCAGGGTTCTTTGCTTTTTTCATGAATTTCAATTACAGCCTATAATCTCTTTCTATCACTGAAAAATTTCAATTGACATTTCATGTAAAGCAGATCTACTAACTGCAAATTCTCTCCTTTTTGGTAAATTTATTGTTTCATTTGCATTTTAAAATGCAGACCTTTTGGGCATAGAATTTTTGGTTGGCCTTGGTTTTTCCACTTTTCATTGATGTTACCCTGCTGCCTTTTTGTCTCCGTTGTTTCTGATAAGAAATGAGCTAATAATTTTGGAAGGTTCACTTGCTTGTAATCACTTTCCTCTTCCTAATTCCAATATTTCTTCTTGATTTTTGATGCCTGATTATAGATTACTCCTTGTAGAGCATTTTGCATTTATTCTTCTCAGGTTTTTGCTATTTTCTAGGTATGTAAATCTTTTTCATCAACTTTTGGAAGTTTCAGATTTTATGTAAATATTTTCCTCCTTTCCTTTGATATTGATACAGGGGAATGAAACTCCCAACCCACTATGTCTGGTATGAGTTCGTGTTCTCTAAAATCGAAGAATGAATTTTAGGAACAATGGAGGTTAAGAGCAGAATATATTTATTGGCAGAAAGAGGGAAAGCTTCTGTCAGAGAGACAGAAGGGGTCCCAAGTGGGTTGCCAAAGACTCTTGTCATTTTAGGGACTTTTTATAAAGTAGATAGGTCCAAGATGGGAAAGAATGGGAATTCCTAAGTGGGCATAAGGTGGGGCAGAACTATGGTTAACCAATAAGGTTAATTGTTCAGGTAAAATTGATTAAGTCTGGGACAAATGGGGACATGAGTCACGTAGCCAGCAAGCATGTTTAATGAGCAGTGACTCTTTCCCTAGGGGGTTGAGACAGGTGACTCCTAGGTTCC
>RJWT010042640.1:0-12075 GCA_004365215.1 Cuniculus paca | reverse complement strand
GGAGTAACCTGTCTTCCCCCAAAGAGCTGAAATGCGAAATCTATTTAAAAGGATATAAAAGCTTTGGATATGTATTTTTAGTAACAGAAGCATCTGGCTCTGTGAATAAAGGAATGTATAGACGTTTGGATGGAAACAGAAGCACTAGAATGAGTTTCCTCTCTGTAGGTATTAAAAATAGCACTTTTAGGAAACTGATAATTGTAAATGTTTAATTTTTGTCCCAAATATAGTTGGCTTTGGAAGTTTAGCCTTTACTTGAATGTATACTGTAGATTTTTAACAAAGCAAGTTCTATATTTATTATGTTTAGTGTGATTTTGGAATTACCTCTTTCATATGTTTTAAATAAAGTAAAATTTATGTATGTTTTGTACATAAATATACATGATTATGTTAAGAGGCTTTAAAACTTAAACATTTCACACGACCATAAATATAGTATTTCATGCCAATAAATTTTTAGTGATATTCTGTTTATAGATATATTAGCACCATTACCACATTATATTTAAGTTTTTTTTTTAAATTCATCTGGGCAATAAATATTCAAAGTTATCCCAACTTGGAGCCAAGTTCTTTAGAAAATCAGCTTACTGACATTACATTTTTGAGACTTTTTACAGCATTAGATTTTATTTTATATATGTAGCATATTATAATTTGTTAAAGGACTATTGATTAGAGAGTAGTAGGGACAAGACAACTAAAGTACCTTTGAATATCAATTTAAGGACATTGGTTTAAGATATTCAGATAATAAAAAATATAGATGTCTGGATGGAGGTATTTTCCTTATCAGATGGGTACCTGTACAGTAATACCTGTACCAGCTAGGACTTTATATCATTGCCAATAATTTTTTAGTATTTTTTCAATGAAATATTTACCATTAATGTTAAAGGAATATGACCATATACAAACATCAGATTTTATAATCTAGATATGATACTCTGGACAATCTTGTATCATTTCATTTTCAGAACAGTCTTAGGCTCTTGGGCTCTGTAATGTTTCTGACTGCATGTTTTCTCATGAGAAGTATGTTATTATTGATAGTAGTAATGCTAAAAAATGTAGGTCAGGCTCTTGCACTAGATTTTCATCAAAAAGCTTTTAAGTGCCTAGCCCCGCTTGTCTCTGTACATAGAAAACTACACCGGTCCGGTCCTTGCTTGGTAGAATAGTTTGGTTCCATCTGCCTTCTCCTCCATTAGTTCAACCACTGGCGTACACTCACCCTGTCTGTGGCTGGTCCATTTGAATTTGCCCCCCGCCCTGCAGCCTGTTTGTATCATCTGCTCACTGTGTGTGACTCTTTGGAGTTGTGTAGCAGCAGCCATTTCCTAAGGCTGATAGGCTCTCACTAGAGTATTGTAGGAGCCATGAATGAATATACTCCTAACAGTAACCGTATCTGTAGTCTCAAAGAGCTGGCTCTGGAATGCTAGTCACTCTCTACCTTCAGTTAATGCATGGTCACGTCTTTAAATATTAAAAATGTTAACAGACTTTCAGAGTACCATATTCCAGAGGAAGAAATCTACCTGGAATATAATTATTTTTTTGCTATTTAGCAATAACGTGGTTGAAGAAAGGCAATCAAATTTTAAAAGGAGTTACTGATAAATTTGTCAAGACTTTCTCCTAGGGGTTTACTTTATCAGGAGTAAACATGCTGGTTTTTAATACAAATCTCTTACTTTAGTACTGTATTCCATGAGGATAGAGGTGTAGAAAGCAGTATGTTTTTTGTTATGTGTTTCCATTTTAAAGTGGATTAAATTCTCTACTAAAAATACCCTTGAGCCTTTAAAATCTCAGATGTGAAAGAAACAGTACAGTAAAAACCCCAGATTCATTGTGCCTTTGGTATTTGCATAGATCTGCTAGAAGTTCCAGTTCTAAGTATGTTCCAATTCTATAGTCATCCCTAATCACCTACATTTACCAGAATATTGGAATGGTTTCCTTATTGGAAAATCCCTGAATCTGCACACAAAACTCGCAAGATTTTCTCTTTCTTTTCTGGGGAATTCCTGTGTACTAATAATACAGCTGTGCTGCAGTCTGAGCATTTAGCCATGATTAACTGATGTTCCTTTCAGCTTGAAAGCCCTTCTGATAATCTTCAGTGTTTTCTTTTCAGCATGTAGATCTGAAATATTTTGTGCCTCGTTTTGTTTTTACATGACGTATCCATTTTGAATTTTCAAAGCAAAAATGTTGACATTAGAGGTAAAATTTTACTACTTTTAAATGTTTACATCTGCAGATTTACACTGATGGGAACTTAATGGTGGAATTAGTGACACCAGAAAATCATGACTAAAATTTAATAAGTAAGTATTTTTGTCATAGAAGCAATATACTAAGTGATCAGAGTCATGGGTCATTCCACAGCAAACTGTTTGCCTCATGGTATAATCGGAATGTTGTCTGGAAAGAATTGTCTGTACACTTGTAACAACATGGTTTTTGTGGGAAAACATTCTGTGGTGCGTGATGAGAAGGAATAATCCTGAAGTCCAGTCTTGACCTACCCTGGTGTGGGGGGGATCATTTGAAAGCCCTGAACCCCTGGAAAGGCTTGGCTTTTGCAGTATGTGTGCCTGGAGTGCTGCGAGTTAACGAGACTTTCTGTGATTGCCCTATTGTAAAAATCTTCAAAGTATCCTTCTTAATGTAAACCATGTTCTTATTTCTAAAGTGGATTTAAAGTAAGTTTGGATCATGGAACTCGAGTAAATATGCTTTTCACTATGTTTGTCCTTACGGTTTTTCACTCTTTTGATAAACATTCATGAAACCCCTGCCAGATGTCAGGGTGTATCGCTTCTTTGTGATCCCTGGGGAAAAGAAGACAGGCACACTTCTTGCCGTTAAACACTGCCGAGTGGAGTGGAAAACCAGCCGTGTAAGCAGGAGTAGCTGCTATCCACAAATGAAGTCACTTCATACTTTGTGGTCTGACAGTTCTGTCCCAGGGCCTCATGGCCATTCAAAGCAGTGACATCGCTAGGCTTTCTGCTGAGGTTTAGTGTTATTTCCCATGGGAAGTACTGTGTAATACAGAGTATTTTGTTTTGCTGGGTTTTATTTTTCACAAAATGCTGACTGGCGAGGCAGTACAGGATTTTCCTCCCCATGTAAACATGCATTGTTATCCAATAGAAAAAAGCATTTCCAAAGATTTGGGCCATGCAGATAATGATAATAAGATAGGTTATCCTACTTCTTTTTCTATATACAGTATTTTTTTCCCCTCCAGGCTAAGTGTAAAGTAAGAGTGGAATGGACTCTTGGTTAAATTTTTAAACACTTGGATTTGATTGAAAAAAAAACTTACGAATTTGGCAGGGATCAAGAAATAATCTAATGCCCATGATACGTAAAGAGCCACCTCAATATCCATAAAGTTAAAATTCAGAAATATCTGCTCTAAGTGTAATGCCTAACACATGCTGAGCACTACACAATGAAATACTGATGAAATTTTAAAAACACGTTTGGGTTAGAGTCCTGAAATTTCTTTCTCAAGATAGTGGGTACTTTATGATTGTTTCTAACCCTTTCTCACTTGATTTTTTTGCAGAGTGCTAGGAAGATGCTGTAAGTAACAGACATTGAAGTGATGTGGCTTACTATGAAAGTTGAAATCTTTCTGGGCATAGTGACACCTGTGATCCCAGCAGTCTAGGAGGCTGAGGCAAGAAGATCCTAAGTTCAAATTCAGCCTTGGCAACTTAGTGACTTAATGGGACCCTGTGTCAAAAAATAGGAAAAAGGACTAGGGGTTTAGCATAGTGCTCCATTGATTCAATCCCAAGCACCACTACCAAAAATAGAAAAAAAAAAAAAAGTCCCTCATCTTCAGCTATGCCATCTGGAACACACATCTCCTGAGTTGCCAAATCAGAGAAAGAGAAGACTGAATAGTGTGGGATAATTTTAAGGTGCACGCCTGAAAGAGATGCTTTCCACCTGTAGCCTAACTGCAAACAAGACTCGGGGAGCGGGGATGGAACATGCAGCCCTTCAGTGAGCAGTGACAGTTTGTGTTGTGTAGTTGATGCTAGGTGTTTCATCCGTGTATTATGAAAACGGCAAACCACGTTAGGCAAAGGATTTATTGGTGATTTTTAAAACTTCAAATGTGCCTGAGCTTCGGCAGGAATGTACTTTAAGTCTCTTGTTAACCTTCTTGAGCTGTTTCATAATGGGAGGTTTCAAAATGTCCAAATGGTAGTTTTACCCATTTATTAAAATATCCTTCTGTGCACATTTCCAAACTGACAGAGGTTTCAGTCACAGTTGGCTGGCACCAAGGCAGGGCGGCTTGGGAGAGGAGGAATGGTTCATGGCAGGTAGAAGGCAGGAAGGCAGCAAACAGCATCAACAGCTGTCTTTGTCTTTTATGGTACAGCCAGGCCATTCGCCCTTACGGCAAGTAGCACTCACCCAGCTGGGCCTTCTCGTTATCCACACTCAGCTATGCCGAACCAATCCGTGGACTGATTCAGTAATCACACATCCTTAATCTCAGCATCACACTAGATCCAGCCACTTGTGGAAAAGCCCCACCTATGACAGTATGAAGCTTTGAGGGAACATCTAGGTGCAAATCGTAACAAGACTCCTAGAATAAACATGCACACGTGTCTAATGTTTTACTAGTGGAGAGGTTCGAGCAAATGCAGTTCTCAAATAGTCATCTAGAAGTACAGTGCTTTTCTGAAATACCTCGTTCAAATTACTGTTAGTCCCTAATTTTGAAAGGTGACTATTTGATTCACATTTTTGTAATTGTATTTCTTTTCAACCAAGAAGTACTAAATAATATTGACAATCTCTGTAAATTAGTTGATCCCAATAAAATCAAACTTCGGAAAATTTTTCAGATTCTGTGATAATGCTCCAAATAAAGAGAAATCCAACAACTAGTCACACTCTCTTCACATGTTAATCTAGATAAACTACTTATATCTTTTTCAAAATGGAAAATTTGGAATATGAAAAACAATCTGCTTTTATTTCTGAAGTATTATTTGTCCATTTTTATCCAGGTCAAAGATCTGCATACACAAAACAAACTATAAATTATTCTAATTTAAATTATTTGGTGACTTAAGCAGATTATGGCATATCTCACAGGTATACCCTAGCCTTGACCAGGAAGCAGCATATATCCTGACACAGTCATTTGTAGGGGTGATGTGCAGAAATCTGAGAGAACAATGCCTCTTGGCTCAAGAATCTTTCACTCTGCACCTGGTAACTTCATGTTTTACAGACCCAAGGTTCTGCATAATTGGGGTTTGCTAATTATACCTCCTGTGCCTATAAATTGTTGAACAAAACCTCTTATGGTAAAGGGTGGGGTAGACTATTCATGATTGGGGCTCTTACTATGGACATAAACTGGGAGGAGTGGTCACTCGGGGTATGGCACAAGATCTCCAAGTAAGAACTACTGAGTTTTAATTATTGAGTCCTAAACCCCTCTTCCTGAGAAAACTACTTCCTTTAATGCATGCCTCAGGTAGTTCCTTAAACATAATCAAGCTGTGGTCTATCTAAATACACAATTCTTCTGTAAACCTGGTTTTATAAATGCAATGCAAAACCCAGAAATATTAGTATAGGGAACAACTTAAGCATAATGCAAAATTTCCCTTTGCTTATGTGCGCTTCTGTGAGAAACAGTAGACAAATGCAAAAGACACCCAACTGAACCAAGCTGAATAGGAACACAAAACACATGCATCTCAAATGTCTTCCAGCTCCCTCAGTTTACCACACGTTATAAACTGCATACGTACCTATTTCCCTTCAGATTTCAGGCACCACTCCGCCATGTCACAAGCTGCAGCTCCTTCCACACCTGCTTCCACGCACTTGATCTTTTTCAAGGTGAAGTGTATGTACTGTGCTTTTAACCACTTAACGTCTAAAATACTACAGTTTTCATTAGGATCCCCTCCTTTTTTAAAATGAGTCACTGATGAAATTTTGAGTGTTGTGCCTCTACCTCATTTCCCCATATGCCTGATGATTTTATTGTGGAATTTTGCATTTTAGGATTTTTTAGGAACATTTAATATGCAGTGTTAGAGCTGATGCA
This sequence comes from Cuniculus paca, assembly GCA_004365215.1. NCBI lineage: Eukaryota > Metazoa > Chordata > Mammalia > Rodentia > Cuniculidae > Cuniculus > Cuniculus paca. Next base: position 5,951 of record RJWT010042640.1, on the reverse strand, counting down.
AAAGAGCAGCCTTTTGACTCCTCACTCAGTCTGCTGATCAGCCTCTTAAAATTCCATGTCAAGGCTCCTCAGCCTACACATCTGTAATCCAGTCAAATCATTATGGATGAGGAAATCTGACATGTCTATCTAAAAATGCATTGTGTCCTAGCTGTGCCAGCCCGTGCCATCCTAAGCCTTAATAAGTTCTTTCCCCCTATACAATCGCCCTATATCTATACAGCCACCCTATCTCATTTCACAGATGAGGAAACTGCTGCAAAGAGTAAGAAACCTGCCCAGTGCCACACAGCTAGTATGTGGTGGAGCTTACATTTGAACACCAGGAATTGTTTTAAAATTATGGTATATTTTCTCTTTAATCTGAAACTAATTTTTAAAATATCAGTTTAGGTGTTCTTATATCTACAAAGCTTTGGTTTTTTTCACCCCCGTACTGGAGGGTTGACCCTAAGGCCTTGCTCTAGCATTCCAGCACAGCCCTTTCCCCGATTCTTGTAGGCAGGTAGTCACCTACATGCTCTCCAAATTGAATTTCCCTACTTTGTCGGTAAATGTTGATTGAATACCTCTTAGGATTGCTATGCCAGGTGCTGGGGCTCTAACATGGAAATGACATGGATGTTGTCCTCAGAAACTAACCATCCACTGCTGGGAACACGTGCACAGGTAACCTAAGGTTAAGTGCTCTGATGAAGGTGTTTAGAGTGCTTTGAGAGCAGAGAAGGGGAACAGCGTCTTAGACTGAGGAGTGGGACTCAGGGGATGCTCAGCTAAATATTGAAGAGTGGACATTCCAGGGGGAGGGAACATAACACTCAAGGTCAGAGGTGAAACCACATGACCTTTAAGGAAACTACCAATGGCCAAAATGGGGATGCAAGAGACCTGTGGGAGGGGTAGGCCGTGGCCTGGCTAAAAGGATCATGGATACAAAAGAGTTTGTATCTTAATGGCTTGGTGATGCTGTTGAATAATTTGCACACAAATATGACATAAGAAAACTGTTCCAACTCCTTGCCGTAATATACAAAGCATTCTATTAGAGTATTCACTACAAATGTGTTAATTGTGTATACTTCTGCCAGCACTTACTAAAAATTCTAAATTCTGCATGGAAGCAAATACGGAGAATTGCTGGAAGGAAAGCAGAATGGAGAAGAAACCAGGTTGCAGCAATCTAAGTGAGAAGTGAGTGGGAGGCGGGAGCAGATTCCAAGTAGAATCGCTGGTGCTGGTTGAGTGAAACAGTCCAGGCTGGTTCCTGGCTCAGGCAGTGGGCAGAACAGCCTTGAGGATTGTTCAGAAAGTGGTTCACCCAGCAGACCTTCACCTTACCTCAAACAAGCATCTGATTTGGGACTGGTCCTGCAGACTCCTGGGAAATAATCTCTGATCCTTGGCACATTCACCTGCTACGAATATTTTTGTATGCCTCAGGCCTTGGGTCATGTTCTACCATCATGACCAGGTAAGTTTATCCTAACAGTGTGACTTTTGGTGAATGCCTCTTGCTACCTGTGGCACTGGAGTCTGAGGAGCTGATGATTCCAGTCACATAGATGGACTCTGCATACTTCCCTGACCGATCCCTAATACAAACCCCAATCACCAAGGCCTGGGAGAACTGCTTTCACAATGCTCCACATGTGTTGTCACACGTTATTGTGGTTCTACCAGGAGAGGACTCTGGGAAGACTGCTTGAGGCCTGCCAGACTTTACCGCCCTGTGTCTTTTCTCTTTGCTGATTCTAATCTGTGTCCTTTCCTGTGATAATTCATAGCCAGAAACACAAAGTTCTCTGAGTCTCAAGAGTCCTTCAAGGGAATCATCAAATTTAAGGGTGGCTTGAGTTCCTCAGACACAGGGATAATAAGCTGATCTGGATATGCCAAATTTAGGGTCTCTGAGACATCCAAATTGATGTGTCTGGTAGGGAAATGGATATAAGAAGTTGGAGCTCAAAAGAGAGAACCAGGCTAGATACAAAGATTTGAGTTAACACACCGAAGCTATGAGATACATGAGGTCACAAGAGTGGTGACAGAGATCTGGCTGCCACTGGCCTCTGTTATCACAGGCAGATGTGGAAGCAAAGGCTTTCTCTGGAGAGAAGAGTTGGAATTGAATTTCAAGAAGCTATCAGAAGCCATCCTTAGGAAGTAGAGAATCTCAAGAAAGTACACATTACAGAGGCAGCAAATAAGATGAGTGTAGAAAAAACTGGGTACATAGTGGCCATGAGTGATGTTAAGGAGGGTCCTCCTGCATTTCCTAAGTCAGTTTAATACTTATTAAGCACCTACTGTACTTTGAGCCTTCAAGGGCTCACCATAAAAAGGAGACATCGCCGGGCGTGGTGGCTCACGCCTTTAATCCCAGCACTCGGGAGGCTGAGACAGGCGGATCGTTGTGAGTTCGAGACCAGCCTGGGCTACAAAGTGAGCTCAAGGCCAGTCTGAACAGCATAGTGAGACCTTGTCTCAAAAAAAGCAGGGCTGGGGATCTAGCTCAGCGGTCTAAGCGCCTGCCCGGCAAGTGCAAGGTCGTGAGTTCAATCCCCAGTGCCGCAAAAAAAAAAAGGAGACATCCAGGTAATTATTCTACCTTGAGAGGAGATTTCCCTAGACAGAGTGCAGGGGAAAGGAACTCCCCTCTCGGAGCTGAGAGTGGGAAGGCTGTTTGGTTGTCCTTAGGAATAAAGCAGGTTAAACCAGGAGGGTTATATGCTGGAATCCACTCACAGTCATCCAAGAAAGGGGAGCAGAGAGGAGGGTGGAGAACAGCCCGGAACCTGATCCTGGAAGGGCAGTTTGGGTATTATCCTAAAGGCATGTGCTGGAAGCACTGAAGGGCAGAATACAGAGGAATAAAGTGGTAGAGTCACAGTTTGAATAACAAATCAGTGGGCAGCACTGTGAAGAATGACCCAAGAGACAGATCTGCAGGCAGGAAGGGCTTTAGGAGACTGATGCTTTTGTCCTGGTGTTTGACTGTGGGTGTGAAGCTCTTGCATTTGCAATTGCTGTGTGGATCTATTCTGTTGTCTTAAATAAGGTTCCTGAGAAGAACAGAATCACGTTTTATGCTTTTATCAACTTCCTCTTTCCTCCAAACTGAAAATGTGGCCTATAATTGGCCATCTAGGGACACATGTTTTTATACTGTCAACCTTCCTGACCTATGCATGCTTCTCAGGCAACTACAAACAGGTATTATTAAAACTTAGTTTCAGAGTTGAGATACTGGCTGGGGACTTAGCTCAGCGGCACAAGCGCCTGCCTGGCAAATGCAAGGTTGTGAGATTGATCCCAGGTACCAAAAAACAAAACAAAACAAACACAACAAAACACAGAGTTGAGATACTATATATATCTATATCCCTATTAGAAGGCCAAATCTTTTCTGTCAAGTACAAAGCCACACTTCTGTTTTCTTCGTTTAATTGACATGGAATTTAACTCATCCCTTCTAATGTTATTATATAAAGAAATGGACAAGAGCATTAGCATTATTTTAATCAAGCTAGTCCTCAGTAATGAGTGGGACAACAATCAAGGTTTGATATTAGGCAAACCCCTAATGCTGAGACCACAGTCGCACTGTTAGTGTTGTCTTTAGGCAGCCGATGGCAGTGCTCGGGTGAGTGTGGGCAGTGGGGAAATCTTGAGGTTCCTCTGGAGAGGCTGCCGGCTAGCAGCACCACGTTTAGATGCCACATTCTGACAGGGGTGGTTCATAATTGGTTGTGCAGGGCAGCAGTCATAGCTAGAAAAAGTTTCTACTGGCAACCAGTCCATAATTGGCTTTGACATTTTGTCCTTTAGAGAATAGTGATTGTTTTAGTTACTTTTTCATTGCTGAGATGAAATATCTAACACCCACAAGTTAAAAGAGGAAAGGTTTATTTTGGTTCACAGTGTGTAGAGATTTTAGTCTGTAGTCAGCTGGCTCTAAGGCAGGGCAGCATGGCAGAGGGGCATCACAGCGGAGAAACAGTCCAGGGCAGGGCAGTGCAGGGCAGGAAACAATGAAGCAGCAGCATCACAGTCCCCTTGCCCTTTTATTCCATTCAGGCTACAAGCTTATTTCTTGGTGCCAATCACACCCACAGTAGGATTTTCCATTATCCACACCCAGAACTATGCTAAACCAGTTAGTAAACTAAATTATCACACACCTTTAATCCATATTCACACACCCTAAATCCACTACCTCCCTCTGAAAAGCACCATCTATGAGCACATCTAGAACAAACTGTACCAGTGATAATGGTCATTCATGACCCACTAAGTTTATTACTTACAGCAGTTTGAATGTATTATCTCCTAGTTATGCTGGTCTACAAAGGATTTCTGCACGAAATGCAATTATAAATTTAGTCTCAAAGATTTCTTTGTGGCTTTTTAAAATGAAAACTTGGAAAAATGTCTAGAACTAAAATAAGAAAAAGTGACTTTCATTTATTTATGGATATTAAAAACCTAACAAACTCTAGACTTACAGAAACAGTATGTACCTATATACTGATTTCAATCCAAAAATTTCATCTAACACATGCATTTCATCAGAATGATAGAACAAAATTGTTATTAAAATGAAGATCATTCTAGAAAATTCCAGACTATGGTCTTCATATAAATCATGGGGGATTCCAGCAGAAAAAGGGAGACACTGCTCACTGGTAACCAGCTTAGAGGGAAGGCAGAGGCAGGCCCTGCTCCACATGCATTCCAGCAGCCCTCGGGATGCTTCTGCCCCAGGTAACCAGCAAAGGCTGGGGAAAACAGAAGCAGGCCCTGCACCAGAGCACCCATTGGATACCCATAGCCAGCACTGACCAGGAAAACCAGTCACGCTCCAGAGAAATTGTAGCCAATTTGGGAAGTTCCCAAAACCCCACTACCCATGTGTTTGGAAGAACCCAGGAAACTGTCAAGACGAAAACAAAAGGCAGTCCCTGGACTCCAACCCAAGCAGAGCAAGTCAAGAAGATGAAAACATGGAAGAGATCAGGAGTCGCACACCTGAAGCTTCTGTAGTGATGGCAACTGAAGTAAAGAGACAACTCCATGAGGTTATAAAAGAAATTAGAACAGGAATACTATCTCAGGTAAAAGAAGAAATGAAAAACATAATAAAAGAATTGCTAAACTTCTCTAAAGAAGATATAGATAAAAAAATAGAGGAGCAAAGGAAAATGAGGGAAACCATGAATGAACAATATAAGAGAGATTTCAAATGCATGAAACAGATTCAAAGAGATATCCAGGAAATTAAAAACTCCATTGAAAGCTGGCAAAATCGCTTGAAAGAAACTGAAGATAGACTTTCAGACCTTGAAGACAGTTGTGCAGCTTGTGATCGGGAAAGGAACAACCTCTTAAAAATAATGAGGAACCAGGAAATAACAATTCAAAGACTGCAAGATGATGCAAAGCAAAATAATTTACGAGTGATAGGTACCAATGAAGAAGCAGGGGTCAACACAAAAGACATAAAAACTCTATTTACAGAAGTACTAGCAGAAAACTTCCCAAACATGGGAGAAAGATGTGCTATTCAGATAAGTGAGGCATATAGAACTCCAGCTAGCCATAACCAAAGTAAAGCTACACCCAGACATATAATAATCATGATTCTAAAATTCAACACAAGAACAGAATATTAAAAAGCTGTTCAAGAAAAGAAACAGATCACCTATAAAGGAAAACCCATCAGAATCACGACAGACTTCTCAACACAAACCATCAAGTCAAGAAGAACTTGGAGTGAAATATTTCAAGTCCTCAAAGAAAACAACTTCCAACCCAGATTGATGTACCCTGCAAAACTATCTTTCAAAATTAATGGAGAAACAAGATATTTCCATGACAAAGAACAACAGAAGGAATTCATGCCTTCCAAACCAACCCTACAAAGAATACTGAAGGACATTTTAAAAAGAGAA
>RJWT010042639.1:0-12097 GCA_004365215.1 Cuniculus paca | reverse complement strand
GAAATAAAAAATTAACACATATACACTTTATGAGGAGATAGATCTGGTTTATTATTTTTGCACAATTTTATTCCTTTTGTTGGAAAAATATTACCTCAAAATAACTTTTCACCTCATGTATAAAATATGCATCAAGTACCTGTAGATATGAATAAGCAATTTAGGTTTTTTTTTTATTCAGTCATTTTATATTGGAAATGGACTCAGCTATTGTTACGAAGTTTAGTCCCAGATGTTTCTCTTTTAACTTTGTATACTTACACATTTTTATCACATAACAATACTTTGAGCATTTTGTTTTTATATGAAGTATAACTAAGAATATTTTATGAACTTTAGAACAGACTAGATGCAATTGTCTCATCTTCTTCCTAGACAGTCTAAGGATACCTTGAGGTAAAGGGAGAATTAAGTAACCCCATCTGTCCAATCAGACATAGCCTCTGAGAATCAAACCTGATTGCATCATTGTGTTGTACAGATCAATGTAATTACTTTGTCTATAACCAGGCCCATATCAGCTTCAAGTAAAATAAGACAACTAAATGTGATTAAAGATAAAAATCACTTCTTTCATATTTATGCATCCATTCTACCAATATTTACTGAATACTATCAGTAAATGTCATCAGATATTTAAATATGGGTAGATATTTAAAAGTGAAATAAGATATACTCCCTGCAATTATGTATCTCATATTTTAGTATAAGATTCATATGCAACATATAGGTTACTGAGTACAATTTTTTTGTTTCTTGTTGGAATTCTTTTCTTTTTTATTTTTATTTTTATTTTTTTTTTTATTTTGAAACAAGAGTCTTCCTAAGTCAGAGAGTTACCCAGGCTGGACTCAAATTGTGATCATCCTGACAGCCTCTCGGAGTGCAGGCATGTGCCACTATGACCAACTGGGCTATTGGCTTCTCTGAGCCTCACGATGACTTCTCTGCATCATCTGCAAATACATCTGTTATTTTTTTCTCTTCTTTTCTTTCATTTTCGATTTTTAGGGTTTTTTTTTTGTTTGTTTGTTTTTGTTTTTTTAGGTTGTATCTTCCTTTTTAGTACGGGTTGACCTCAAACTGATGGCAATCCTCCTGCATCAGCCTTCCAAGTGCTGGGATTACAGGCCTGTGCCTCCCCACTCTGCTCTGAAATTCTTTACACACTGTTTTGTATTCTGTACAGAGGGACTTAAAGTTAAGATACCTTGTCTTATGATTTTAAAGTTTAAAATGACACAACAGTGATACACATTCAGTAAGAAACTGTACTCAGAATTCTAAATTTGTATGTTGTCTTTGGGTAGTGCCATGTGGTATGATGTCTTGTGATGATGAGCAGTGACAGTGAGCTAGAGTTTCCAGTGGGTCAGTCATCAGGAGCATAAACCAATGCTCCTCTACAATGTGCTGTGTTGCTAAGCTATGATGTACAGTAAGTTAGGCATATGAAGTACATTTTTGAGTTATCATATTTTTGACTTATGCTGGGTTTATAAGAACATAAGCCCAGGTGGGGGATTTAACTTGGTGACATAAGTGCCTGCCCAGCAAGTGCAAGGTTGTGAGTTCGATCACTGGTACAAAAAAAAGAACATAACCCACTTCATACATCAAGGCATCTTTACTCTAAAATACTTGCCTAACAATTTTGGCTAGATTGTACTTTAATGCTTACTAGTAGTCTAGCTAGCTTTTTTATCCCTATCACTCATGTCAATGTTTGAGTCTTTTTATAAAATTACCTTTGGAAGAGAAAGAAAAGAAAACCGTGTGGATCTCAGTATGATACCTAGAGATAGCAATAGCTCTCCACCCCAACCTGCATCAAAAGACCAAAATGAGTTAAACAAACAGCAACAAAAACTCTTGAAGAGATTATAGGATATCAAAGGAAAAGAAACTTATTTTTCACTTCCCAGGTAGATGCTTGCTAAAGAGAAAAAAAAAATAATCAAACCTGCTTCTCTGATGAAACAGATAAGGAGTCTGATAAAGATGTCAGCAATTCTTGTGTCATCTATATTTGAGATATGATCCAGGAATTTGAAGTACATATTTGACTGTCAATCAGTGCAGATTTATAGAGGCAGGAGACTTACTCTAACTGTCAGTAGGGTAATTGGTTCCATGCGCCTAAGGAAAAAGAAATGAGGTGACTCCTACATAAATTTCTCATGACCTTCAGCAGCTAAAGATAAAGATAAGGATAGTTAAGAACCCAGATTCATGTGAAAAAACACAGAATAGTGAGCTGTGAAGCTGAGGAGCTAGTTCTTAGTAAAGGCACTCTGGTTTTAAGACAGTGTTGCATGAGTGGACTCTTGATATTACATATGGGACACATCTACCTAAGGACAGCATTGACCCAGGAAATAGCAGATACTGCCCCATAAAACTATATATGCTACTGACATGAATAGTATCTCCAGGGTTTTTGGGATCCTGGAAATATTAGCAAATAAAAACTGAGTAAATAAAGCACAGTGCAACTTCTCCAATAACTGACAAATGTAAATCCATCATAATTCTTGTACTGCCTCAGTATTCTCAATGTAGACATAATGGTAAGGGGACAATGAATCTGAGAACCAGACCACAGACTTCATCCTCAACGGTGTTACAAGGGGAGGAGGGCACTAAAAGCAGTGAATGAGGTCACAGCTGTCAAATTTATGATGTCTAAGAGCTCTGGGCTGGTAGAAGATGGAAGTGGCCAAGTTTAGGAAACTGGAATTAAATCTGCCTTAAGAGAAGGAATGGCCAGATACGACCTTACTTCTCAATCTAAAGGCTATAGTAAGATTCTAGTGTTGCTGAAGTGAATCAGGAAGTAGTTAAAACTGACCATTGCTTCTACCTTAAATTACGTAGTTATATGACTCAAAAGTTTAAGAAATTTCACTTGTTGTCTTGGTGGAACATGGAACAAGTTTCTCAGTGCCTAAAAATTATATATGAAATTTCTTGCATGTGAAAATGAGGGCAGGAGGCTGGCCTGCTAAAATAGATTTGACACAGAGAGGGTGCATGTAGGACCTCAAAGAGGTGAGTTATTTGAGGATTAAACGCACACAGAAAAAAACAACAAAACAGCAACCCCCACTTCCCACGATGAGCATAGATATCAAAATTCCAAACCATATGGAGGAAAGCAAAGCTTAGACAAAACTAGAAAAAAATTAACTGAATTACTTCCCTCTAAATGAAAAGGAAAACAAAAGAGGACTCTCATTTCAATGGAATGAGACAAAAATAAATACTATTTACAAGAAAACTAATGAAGTATAAAACAAATGGAAAAATGACAACATAATGGATATGAAAAACAATCAATTAGAAATACTTGAAATGATAAATCCAGTTTCTCATTTTGTTAAATTCACCCACTGCTATAAACTCTGGATGAAAGAATTGGTAAATTAGAATATAGGTCTTTGGAATGAAACTGCATATAACACAGAAAAGCAACAAGATAAATAGATGGATGCATAGCTAGATAAATAGGTAGTGATATGAAAGAGCAATTTATTGATAGTAAACTCTCTTTTCTATTTTTCCACGTTTCTGAATGACTATCGTTTTCAGTTTTATTCAATTTTTCTTCTTCCCAAGATGGATGTAAAGATTATATGTTTGACAAATTTGAGAAGAATAACTGAATGTACTTCCCTAAGTCCTGTTCCACTTCCCTGGAGGCAAGAATATCATATGTTTCAGAGAACCAGAAATCTCTTTTGTTTCTCTAAAATGCTAACTTGTCCCTTATCATACAGAGATTCTTACCCCAAGGCTGCACTTTCAGTTTCAAATGGGTAACCAAGCTTAATTCTGCTGCTCATCATTACCCAATCAACTTGATTAACACACATGGGAATGTTCTCCAGTCCAGCCTGTATTACTCAAGGAGGAAATCTTTGTTATGTTTTTATTTTATGTTTTGAATGCTTTAGAACACAAACAGAGAAAACAGATGTCATTCAAAAGAAGCCTGCCAGAAATCATATTATTTGCAAGGATAGAATTGTGTATATGTTTGCCCATTCTAACTTTTATTATGTCCTCCTCTTCCATGTTGTGCAGAGATCTTTAGTAAATTTTTCAGAGGACTAAACCTATTGTGCCTTTGGTGAGGCTAGAATGGCATATATTGGAATGTTTCTGGCAGTTTTGTCCATTTTTTCACAGAACCTTCGGGATTAGATTTATCAGTAGTTTGATTGTTCTGGTTGACAAGTAAGACCACAGGGGACGTGACAAAGCTCTGGCTACTGTAGGATCATCACTATTTGGATCATGCAAACCCAATCGCCTTTTGTTAAAAATGATTCAGCCAATTTTTCTGTTTCCTAGTATTTAATAAATGAGATTTTCTCTGAAAGATACCTGAATTTTCCATAGTTTCTGAGCCTTAGCCTCTTGGTGTCTAATGTTAAAAGAAAAAAATAGTTTAGACAAATTAAATTTAGCACAGTGTCTCTGGGCAAAGAAATGATTCATGAATCCAGTGCATTCTGATACACTGCAAGTACAGAGTTCCATCCAGCATTATGAGCAGGCAGTATTCATAAACAGAAAAAATACGTGATATAAATAAATACCCTGATCAGTTGTGGTTTAAAGTTTGCCTTGTTGGGAGGATTCTGAGCAGTTTGCAGTCTCTGATTGGCTGACATCTCAGGCTGGGAATTAGCTACTTGTAGTAAGAATATATTCCTAGATAGGTTGCAGTTTCTTTTCATACTCAGGTTACAGTTTACAATATATTGAATCTGCTGTAGGCCAAATTTAATTTAACAGTCAAATTCAGAGTGAGAAATGGCTATTCGAGTAAGAGAAAACAATTCACTCTTCTCTGAAAACAGCAGGGACACTTCAAAGCTAGCACTTTTGAAATTGTACTCTGAAATCCTGCATTTATACACCATGCCTAAATGCAGCACAATGGATGAAGACTAGTCCACGTTATAGGTATGGAATGGCTTTCTCTCTCTAACTATACACTTACATATCGTGCCAAACAGAAACAGAAATTCTCTAATGTAAATAAACCCATAAAAGATTAACATATGGCATGACTATAGACATAAGTATGTACCTTTATTAACATGATGCTTTCTACATATCCTAGGGATCTAACAGCATCCTTCAGCATTCTGTGCCAGTCTTTTAATCTTCCCCACGTAAATATCACATCAGAGCTCAGTTTTATTTTCTTATACCTCATTAATCACTATTTGCCCTCAATTAGGTGCCAGATCTGTTAAACCTTCAACAGTAAACCTCACTCTTAGCATCATGCACAGTTTGTACAAGAGAGTAGAGTCTGATAGACAGATTTCATTCTACTCTTGGCTTCAGGACAAAGACAAATTTGACAGGGAGAGCAAACAGTTATCCGTGTTAAGCCACTAAAAAGTGTTGCGCTTGCTCTGGAATGTGTGCTGTTACTAAGGCAAGCCTTAATAAGTGAAATGATGCATGTGAATGGAGTCGAGGTGGCCTGTAGACATAGGCATAAACCATTTTGGTTTTAATTGTTCCTCACTTTGATGAGTATAACTGGTAGAACTCAACAAACTCAAGTACCTTGTTTTATTTGTTTTCTTTTCTGGCTTCTCAGAAATGAATGATAAAAGGAGTTATTAACAATGGATCAAGCAACTTCCCATAAAGGAGTGAGCAGGAAAGACCTCACAATTCAACTCAAGTACCTCAGATTAAGGACATAGAACTATTAGTAAAATTGCATATGTCCCTACCATGAGAAAAAATAATTCACTACAAATAATTTACTGTTTCTGCCTCATACATCTATTTTTTGTGATTAATTTATGAACACCAAACTCATTTTCCTGAGCATAGAGCAAAAGTTAACTAAATAAATATATTTTTGCTCAGTCATTTGGGCCTTCTCTATGTGTTTCTCTGTACAAATTTACCCAAGTGTCTCATTTATATTGGATTTAGGATTAAATTTAATCTACTCTAATCACATTTTAATTTGAGCATGTCTACAAAAAACTATATAGTATAGTATTATATCTACAAAGCACTATACATCCATATAGTGTTATACTTATTGATTCTGGGTAGACATGAAATTTTGTGGGACACTAACCTATTATCAGTGGCATACAAAAACATTGTGAATTATTAGACATTCAAATAAGCCCATTTAACATTGGGAATACCTCTGGTACCTTTTGCACAAGTTCAGGTTTGAAGGATGAGTATGCTCCATGTTGAAAAAAAGTATCTTTGATCAATGTGGAATAACCACAGTATGATTCTCAGAAACCATCATCAAAATTAGCAAAGCAGGAAGATGTGTTTTTCACAAGGCTTCACAGATGCTGATGCAAAGAATTCAAAAGGAAAATAAAATGACCGATGTTCCTTGGTGGCTGATGATGTAAGAAATAGCACTTAGAATCTTAAAGAAAGTGTTGGTAAAATTTTGGGAAAGAGTAAGAGGTGAAGAAGGAGCCATGCATCCATTAATAGAAGTTGTGGGAAGAACCATAATGATTGAGAGGTATGTGTTACAGTAAGATGAAAAAAGGTTATAAACACATGATTCCAATGAACACTTTTCACAAAATAAAAACAATAAAAAACACATGATCCCCAACTCTCTTATTTACAAAACAAAAACAATAAAAAAATTTAATGAATAACAAATCTGAAAGTTGGGAAAGGAAGGGACACAACACTGCTCAGGATATTTTGTACTTGAGAAATACAACGGTAAATTTCTCGAATTTTCTTATTTACAAAATACACAAGGTAAGTCATTAGAAATCTCTAAGCCAGAGTTGCCAACCAGCACAGGCAAAAATACTTCAATTAAAACCTGCTCTTCCAACCAAAGGATGTGGAAAAGGGTAACGTCACAACAGAAAAAGTTTTGGAATTGCCAACCCTACTTTAGCCAATTGCAAATCGAATAATCATGCTGCCTTTTAGTTTCAATATTGTCATGAGGAGCAGAAAAACTAGTCTTCCTACCCATCCTGTGTAGAAGCAGGTACCAGAGTCCATCCCCAACCCAATGGATGCTCCTTTTCTCTGTCAAGCTAGGGTCCATGCTTTTGTATGACAAGGAGGTAGAGTTCAGATTCCTAGTGTCTGTTCCATTTTGCACAGAGAAATTGTAATCAGCCTCTTATTATCCCTCCTCTTGTGTTAAAAGGGTCCATTAGGAAGTTATCTAAGTTACTTTATCAGTGGTGGGACGAAATATCCAACATGCCAACCTTAAAGGTGGAGAGGTGGAATTAGGCTCATGGTATCACTCCATGAGTGACTGGCTCTATGGCAGAAACAGCATGGTAGAGGGGCATAGTGAATAAAAGTTGCTCGACCCAAGGTAGCCAGGAAGAACAGAGACAAGGAAAGAGCAAGGGACAGGAATACATCCTTCCAGGTCACATCATCAGTGACCACTTCCAACCAGGCTCCACTTCTTAAAGGCACATTCAGCTACTGAACTCATTAGTGGATAAATCCACTGATGTGTGTCACACTCCTACAATTCAGATATCTTCCAAATACTTGAGACAGTTGAGGCCATTTTAGATTTAAAACATAATGTTTGCCCCTCACCCTTAAAAGATTCATGTCAAAATTGCATTAAGTCTATCTATATGAGTCATAAATGTCTTAGTTCCAGCATCGCTGCAAAGTCTCTCTCAGACTTACAGGAAAGTTTTAACTGTGAAAACCTGCAAAAATCAGAATGGTAAATGCTTCCGTTACAATGACATAGGGTTGACATTCTCATTCCAAAAAGAAAGAACAAGTGAATAGAAAGGATTTGTCCCCAAACAAGACTTTTCAAGCCCAGTCCCTGGGGGAGGTTGCTGTGAGATGTGAGTTTCGAAGGGCCTGGGTGGCCCTACCATTACGGAATTAACGGGTTCAGCTCTCATGCCCTCTCTGATAGGGTGGCTTCACTCGCTGCTTGTAGCTTTCCTGAGCAGATGCTCCACATTTCTGGTATCTCCAGCTTACTGGGGGCTCCACTGTACTTTCACCTTCACTCTCACAGTTTTATGCACCGTTCTTTCTGGGACACACTACATGGTCACCCAGGCTTTCTTATGAATACCGGATGAAAGTTTCTCTGACATCACAGCTCTTATACTTTTCACCCCTGTAAAACCAGCACCATGTGTATGATGCCCACATCAGCTGCTAGCTTGTGTACTAGGCAAGACCCCTTTGATCATGTTTTCTGCTGCAGCATCTGAGCATGTGAAGGGCTAAGCTTGGGGAAGCATTTCCCTCTGCAGCCTGAGCAGGATACACTGAGACTTTATACATGAAAGATGAACACTTTTACCTTTGATCCTGCAAAGGGCAGGGCCTTACTGATTTCTGAAATGCCTTGAAGCCATCTATCCCATTGTTTGATGTAAGTTCCTGGGTTATTTTTAAGGATAATCTTTGAGAAACCATCTTCTTCTTTATCTCAACTTTGCAAGCGAGCCCTTTCTAAAGCACACTTTTCACATGGTGGTTTTCTCCTGATTTTTACTATAAATCCAATTAAAAACAACAGACATTACCTATGCCACACCCTAAACATTTAACTGTTTAGAAATTTCCTTCACTACACTTTAGGTCAGTCTCCCACAAAGTGTCAAGGTGTGGACAAGATTAATACAAATTTTCTGCCAGGTATAACACATATAACCTCTAATCCAACTACCGATGGAAACTTTATTGCCAAATGAAACCTGGGCCTGATTCTCTGTCTACATTCTGTCTTCTGAGCTCTAACCAGAATCACCCGTAAAATTTGGGGTACAACATTCAATGAATCTCTAGCTAGTATCTCCAAAACTTTCCAAATTCATCTCACAAAGCCATTCTCAAAGCTTCTGAAATGCATGTTCAAGTGTATTCCCTGCAATAATCTCATTTTTGGTACTAATATTTGTCTTAATTAGTTTTCGTCATTGAAAAAATACCTTGCATCACAACATAATGAAGAGGTTTCAACTCATGGTTGCATTCCATGCGAGGCTGACCTTATTGCACAAAAAGCACAGTGGAGGGACACTTCAAAGGAAAATATGCTCGAGTCAAGGCAGCCAGGAAACAGGGTGGGAGTGGAGCTAGAAGCAAAAATACCCTTCGATGTCACACCTCAAGTGGCCTACATACCTCTAAGCTGCACTTCCTAATAGCACATTCAGCTACTGAACTCATGAGTGGATAGATCCACTGACGAGTACAGTGTCCTCATAATCCAATCACCTTCTAAGAACATGAAACTTTGGGGGCCATATTATACCTGAACCATAATAGGAGGTAAGCTTGCAACCCTCTTCAAAGGCTAAGTGAAGTGTATACTTGGATTGCACATTTACCAGGAAATAACAATCAGGACTTCCACCCCAAGGTAGTCTAACTTAATTCAACAATTTTGCTGACGTGCTTTACATAGTATTCCACAAGAAACTCATCTTTTGAACATACCCAGCCTCAGCTTGATGTGTTTCATCTTGCAGACTGTATTCTAAAACAGAAAAATAGTGTCCAGAACCTAATAATGCAATAGATGTTGCTGAATGAATTAAATGCAGAGATAGCAGCACAGAAGCAATACATTTCAAGGACTTGTTTTTATTTTCTCATTCCGAAAAGAGAAAAATAGACCAAATGAATAAGCCTTAAAAATAACCCAACCAAACAACAAGAGTTCTGATGATCTGACATATAAAAATACAATAGACTTCTATTTAAAGTAGCTTTTACTAAACTATATAATTTTTTTATATATTTTGGCAAATTATAAAGAAAAGATTAATGAGGGCAATGGAATGACTTAGGGTAGAGAGGTAAAGTAGACAATGCTTGGACTGAGTTTTAAAAGTTTTTCCCTGAAATAGGATGTCAGAGAGTTTCACTTAGTGAAAAAAACACGAAATGTGGACTTATTGGAGCTATGGAAAGATATATTGCATATTAATTCCCTGGTAAAATAGCTCTATACAAGGCAGAAGATTGTACTGAGGGTAAAATTTTTGGCGTTTGCCTATATATATTTGTTTAATTTTGTTTGTTTATTTGAAGTCTTTATTTATAATGAAGTCATTAATGGAAGAACTGAACTGTAGACACTAGAAAAAATAAACAGAAAATTTTAAGAAAAGGCAACTTTGTAAGGACAAGCAAAGGAAGAAAAGAAACTGGCAAAAGAGATTGTTTCCTTAAGAGACATACAGATATAGTTTTTTAATTTTATGACAGAGAAAGTAATTAAATGTATTTAGAATTCTAATATCAAGTTAAATAACAGTTTAGAAAATATTAATAATTCTACTGAGCCATAAACATTATAAACTACTAGCAAACATTTTTGGATAGGAATGATCACTCACCTATTTGAAGACCAGTCTTCAGTCAATATGTTTGTGATGGAGGTGATTTTTATCAATTTTTGTTTTTTGAGTAGTAGAATAAAATTATGGAAAATATAAAAGCATCATTCATGCTTCAGAAAGAATTGGAGGAGTGCAACATGGGTTCATGTTTTATTTAGTGGACACAATACATGATTCTCACAAGAGAAATAAAGGACAGATTTTAGTTCAGATCAGGGACAACATGCATATCATACCAAAAAATTGTGTGCATTATAACTTATCCTGGATATTTTTCTGCAAAATATAGTAGCCTTAAAAGAAATTTCATGTATTTACTGATGATGGATATAAGTAAATTCTTATGAGACTATCAATATTATATTTAAATTTTATCTCACCTACTATTGCCAAATACTAAAGTATATTAGAATTTCATGTGAACTCCTCCTGGGTATATTTAACAGAAAGTGCTAAAGCTGGGATACGAAAGTTTTAAAACTATTTTTCACACTTTATTTGCTATCTTATTTCTTGCTCTGATAAACTGCTAACAAATAGCTATGATACTCATTTCAAGAGTAACTTTCAAAACTGGTTGCTTCTTGATTTATCTCATTGAACAACCTCATGGTAAGACAATATATTTCTCTAGTCAGAACAATTCTTTTTGGAGAATTTGATTGGGAAGATAGTGAAAGATCTTTCCACAGATGAGTCAGAGTGCATAAAATCTTTACCATCATGGGAATCTCTTCCCTGGACAGATGATCTTTAAGAAATGGAACAAAACTGCACAAATGATCGAGAAATTCTAAGGCAAAAGTATTATCATTTACATGAATTGGCAATAAAATTTCCTACTTAAATACAGAAGTAATTTAAGTAATAAAAATAAAGATTTCAGAAGAAGGCAGAAATCAAAATTTTTCAGAAAATTAATAGACTAAGAATATGAAAATAGAAACTTAGAATTGCGAGGAAGTGTATGCATGTGGTTGCAATTCAGGGCCATGCAATGACATGCAAATGAATAGGGCAGAGCAACACTCAAATTTGGGGGGTGCAGAAAAATGCTTCTTCCCCATTCCTCTCTTTCTCTAAAGATGGCTCCTCAGGCGAGAGAGAGACAGAGAGAGAGAGAGGGAAAGAGAGAGAGAGAGAAACAGAGACAGAGACAGAGAGAGACCCATCGAAAGTCTTCATCTCTTCATCTTCAGCACTTCCCTCATTGCACTGATTTATGTGGTAACACAATGAAAGTCAATGAGTTCTGATCTGCACATGTAGACAAGAATGCTTATTCTCAACTTCAACTCTGATTACCAAAAAGAAAATAAAAATTATTCACCCATTCAGGTTCTCCCAAGCCATCTAAGAAATTGTTTAGGATCCTAGTACTCTCCTAAGAAAACCTCATGATGTCAAAAGTAAATGGATTTTTCATATTCTCCCCACTTGTGTGTGTGTGTGATCATCCATCTCAACAACCAGACCACTTTTTCTGCGGGGTGGTCCATTCTACCTCTATGGATTGACACAGATAGTGACATCTTCTCAGCAGAAGACAACACAGAGAGGTAGGGCTGGGGCAGAGAGGCTCAAGTATCTTTCAATCTTAGTGCCTTTGGACATCCTTCTCCAGGTTCTTTAGCTTTTGAAAACAGACTTGTACTGTAATGCTCCAGTGAGCTTACAGGACTTTGACCTTGGACCGA
>RJWT010042638.1:0-12098 GCA_004365215.1 Cuniculus paca | reverse complement strand
GCTCATAGCCAGATTTACAATAAGGATCATGAGGAAAATCTAAAGCAGGGGAAATCTTCTCCACACCTGTGGACAGAGGAACCCGCCCTGTGTTTATGCAGATGGAAGAGCACACCTCTGCATGATATTCACCCCTGGTAAACCCTGCACCCACGAATTATTCACCCTGACCACATTCACACACGCAGACTTCAAGCCTTCCCTGTGTTTTATTTCCCTTTGTGCAACAAAGGCGCCCACCAACTAAATAACCTGATTGAGGGTGAGGCCAAACTTAGGAGCAAAAGTGAGCCTTGGAGCGTCAGCTGCTCTAGGGAGAAATAATTGTAAACTCCAAAAGCAGCATGGGGTTTTACTCCAAAAGTAATTCCTTCCTGGCAGGCTAGAGTTGGAGAAGAACGCAGAGGAGCACCTACTGTATTGCCGGAGAATGTCTAACCAGGCTCTATTTTTGGAAAGGATTGTTTAAGACTGACCCACTGAACAATTATAAACAATCACTGATTCCGATGTTGCCAATCGACAGTTACTGAATGAGAGACAGTCACAGAAGGCATCCATGGAGAGAATATGAGATAGACACACACAACCCGAGAAGCTTAATCTCAGGCTAGAAAGGCACTTTCTTCCATAGGAAGAAACGGCCTGGAGAGTAGAGCTCTCAGAGGAGGTGGATTTGATAGTGCTGGCATTAAGTCCAGCAGTCTGTTGAACCCTTGCCTCACAGCTGACATCCAGCAGAGGCAACAGAACTGATTGCTTTCCCATCTAGCACTGCGAGCAAGGGTATAACTGAGCTTAAATGGTTGCCAGAATCTGGGACAGACAAAGGCAGCCCAGGGGCACAGAGGGTGCCTCACAAACCGATGGGCAGTACAGACAAAAAATTATGACCCAATTAATTCCAAGACTGCAGTTACTGGAAAAGAAAAAAAAGTCACTCAAAAACAGACGGCATTTTTTGTTGCTGTTGTTGTGTTGTTTGGATTTGATTGTTTTCAGTGATTCAAATTTTTCTTTTTCCTTCATTTATTTTTATTGAGTTTTAGAGATTTTTTAACTACTTTCTTCTAATCTCTGTTTAATTTTGTACCTTCTCATTTCTCTTTTTCCTGTAGTTTTTTCTGCTTTTCCTTTAAATGTCTTTCTTGTTTATGCTTTTCTGCTACTATTGTCTAATACTATTAATTTTTTCATTCCTCACTACCTTATTTTGTTCTCTTTTTCATCTTTCATTGATTAATATTTAAAACTTTACATTTCTCAGTCCCTGGTTTCACATTCACTGAATCTTTACTAATGTAACTTTGTGAATTGTACTAATGTACTGTACTAATGTATCTTTACTAATGTAACTTTGTGAACTGTTAGACAAATAGTTAACACTATACTATTAATGTTTAATACTGCTGTACTAGTGAGGAAAAGAAGTTCTATTTGGTAGATATTTACTGTAGGTCAATATTTGGTATGTCTTCATTTTTTATACTGTAAATATAGATCTCTTTTTTATAGTAAAGGTTGGTACATCATTGTTTTTTATGATGTGTCAATATCCAATTTGTCTTATTGTTACTGATTTTATTGCTATATTTAAGGTGATGTAGATGTTACTATCAATTGGTTTTCTCTGTGTGCCAATATCTAGATTGCCTTGGTGCCATTAATACTATTGTACACTCTCAGAGAATTGAATACAGAGCCAAATACATAGCACGTTACCCTTTCAAATAAATGGAGGTGGTTGGATTCTGGAACATAGGAGAAAGTCTATATATTTTTTTTTATTTTCAAGAAAATAGGACAAAACAACACAAAACAGAATGAAAAAAGCAAAAGAAAACAGAATAGAGTCAAACATAATATAGCATTTCTAAGCGGAACACTGCAAGCTATACAGGTTTTCAAAACATAACAACAGGAGATTAACAATGGTTACCTTAGTGTCTCTTGCTTTCTTCAAAATGGTTGTTCTTACATTTACAGACAATAAACTCAAACAAAACAAAGTAGTATAAAACCAGATAAAAGAGAATAGCATTACAGATCTTCAAGTTGGATAACAAGAAATGAGCAATGGCTACTATAGTGTCTCATTTTTCAAAACAGCCGTTCCTATTTTCTCGCTTATTGCTTTCAAATAGTAGGAATGGGTCTTAAACCAATCAAATCCAAGAATAAAAGCACCATTGGCTGAGAAAGCCTATATTTAGAGTATAGCCTATATTTAGAGTATGCACTTAAAAGTAGAACCTAACTAAAGAGTTCTCCATACTAGAGAAGTTGTCCACTGCAACTCAAAAGCCTCAGCACAACAAATGAGTAATGAAACAAAACATGGAAGCACAAAAAGAAAAGGCAACAAAATACCTCTCCAAATGCTCAACCCTCCTAAAGATAATACATGGTACAGGAAAAGAGAGGAAATCAAAAAACCACAGTGAAATTATTTGAAAAGATAACAGAGGAGATAAAAAAAGATCAATAAGAGGCTTGTTGAGTTCAAAGAAGATATAACTAAACAGATAATGGACCTCTAATGAGCAGTGACTCTACAGTTGAACAAATAAAAACCTAGATGAGCTAATAGAGAAGAATTAGAATTCATGAAAAGGTATCAAACAGAAACTCAGGAGATTAAAATTTGCACTGAAAGTTTGAGGAGCAGAAGTGACTGATGTGAAGATAGAATGTTAAAACTAAAAGACAAGATTTTTGTCTGTGATCAGTTGTTGAGAGATACCTTGAAAACAAGACAGGAACATTAAATATCAATCCAATAGTTGCTAAATGATGCAAAGACTAGGCCAATATTAACTGGAATTAGTGAAAACTAGAAGGCAGAGCAAACACTATAGCAAACCTGCTTACAGACATAATAGAATAAGTTACCACATATGGCAAAATAATTTAACATACAGATTAACTGAGGCATATACAATCCAAGATATTCAGAATAAAAAAAGAATATGTCATAACTAAAATTCCAGATATACAGTACAAGAATGGAATCCTGAAAGCTGTCAGAGAAGAGTAACAATTCATTTGTAATGGGAAAAAAACATTAAAATTACAGCAACCTTCTCAACACAAAGCTTATTGTCCAGGAGAGCTTGGAATGAAGTATTTCAAAGCCTAAAAGTAAACAAATTTGAACCCTGGCTGATATACCTTGCTGAGCTATTTTTTTAATTTGACAGAGAAATAAGATATTTCCATGGTAAAGAGCACCCAAAGAAATCCACAATCACCAAACCAGCACCCTGAAAAATTGTAAGGATATCCTAGATATAATGACTTTCCTAATGTCAAAAGGTCCAGGAAAATAAACAGATAAGTGAATGGTTTCAATTCCCCATACAGAAGACATAAATCAGCAGAATGGGTCAAGGTAAAATTCTTTGAGTCATAGATGTGAACAAGAACTTTCTGAGCAGATTCCTAATTACACAAGAATTAATACTAAGAATTAACAAATAGAATTATCTCAAATTAAAAAGCTTCTGTACAGCAAATGAAGCAACCTGTAGAGCAAAGAGACAATCTTTGGAATAGGAAAAAAATGTATTGCCATTTATTCCTCAGACAGAAAACTAATATCTAGAATATATAAAGACCTCAAAACTTAAACTTTAAAAGTAAAAGACCTATTCAAAAAATGGGTAACTGAAAATGAATATGCACATCTCAAAAGAAGTCTAAATGGCCAATAAATATACAAAATATTCAACATTGGTGGCTATTAGAGAAATACAAAGTAAGACTGGAATTTCTTACTCCAGAAGGAATGGTTATTATCAAGAACTGAAATAGAAAAGTCCTGGCAAAGTTGTGGGGTAAAAGGAACCTTGTCTATATTGTTGAGGGGGATATAAACTAGTAAAACCAATATGGAAATCAGCATAGAGTCCTCAAAAACTAAAACTATAAATGCTATTTGACCCAGCTATTCCCCTTCTAGTTTCTTCCTAAAAGAGTTAAAGATATTATATTGCAGTGATACATGCATACCAATGTATATACCAGCAAAATTGTCCATCAGCAGGTGACTAGATAAAGAACATGTGAAAATTCTACACCTTGAAGCACTACTCTGCCATAAGAAAGATAAATTTGAGACATATACAGGAAAATGGATGCACCATGAGACCATAACACTAAGTGAAATAAATCGATCACTGAAGTTTAAATATTGCAGTTTCTCTTATGTGAGAAACTTAAATTATAAAGAGAAAAATAGAAGGTGGATACTGAGAAGTAGAAAGATATATTTTTCAAATGAAAAAAACTTCCAGAGATGGAGGGAGGAGGATGGGAGTGCAGCAAAAAGAACCTCCTATGAGAAATGTAATAATTATGCAAATGTAGCAATAAAAATATAAACTGGAAAAAACAAAATATTTTGTTGTAAACTGTTCTTTAAAAATCAAGGAAAAATAATTTATGATAAGTAATGTTAATATTATTTGATCAATATCTTAGAACAAATATCCCATTACTTCTTTATGAAAATGATTAAAGAAATTGAATATACTCTAGTGTAAGAAACTGAAAGACTCAATATGACACAAAATTCCCGATAAATATGGGGAAAAGGTTCTGAAGTCCAATGGTGCTTTTGTTCTTTGATTTGATTGGGTTAAGTATCTTTTCTAATATTTGATTGCAATATGTGAGAAGATAGGAAGAGCTCTTTTGAAGAAAACAGGGGACATTAAGGTAGCCATTGTTGGTTTCTTGTCTGACTTTAAGGCCTGTAATGCATTCACTCTTTTGTTTTATCTGGTTTCATATTATTTTGTTTTGTTTGATTTTATTGTCTGTAAATGTATGAACAACCATTTTGAAGAAGGCAAGAGACACTAGGGTAACCATTGTTAATCTCCTGTTGTTATGTTTTGAAGGCCTGAATTGCTTGCAGTGTTCTATTCTGAAATGCTATATTGTGTTTGACTCTACTCTGTTTTGTTTTGCTTTGTTTTGCTTTGTTTTGTTCTATTTTCTTTAAAGTACAATGAAAAGAAAAAAGAAATTGAATGTACTTTATTGTTTGCTTATATTTAGCAGTGGAAGACCCACTTCTTTTATTATTTCATTTCTCCTGACTTTTTTGTTTGAAATTCAAATTTTTTTTTCCTATGCCAAAATTCCATTACCTTACATCCTGTTTTTCTGTAGCTCCTGACCTCTCTATGAATTTTATGTGTTGACTCTTGAGGATTCTTTTTCTTTAATTTTATTCATTTATTTATTTATTTATTTTTGTATTTTGAGGGGGACAGGGTCTCATTATGTAGCACAGGCTGGCCTTTAACTTAAACAATCCTCCTGTCTCAGTCTCCTGGGTGCTGGGATTATAGGCATACACCACTCTATCTGGCTGAGGGTTTACTTTAAATGTGTTATTTTCATTTTTAAAAAATAAATTAAAAACATTTGAAAAATACAAAAATAAAAATTTGTCTAGGATGTAACTATGGCAAAATTGGCTCAAAAGAAGTTGTGATTGCTGAAGAGATTATGCCATTAGAATGAAACAAAGTAGTTAAAACAAGTAAGGCAAGTAAAACAAGTAAGAAAGACCCTATACATAGTGGGTTTAATGTACAAAAGTGTAAACCCCTCATTTGAAAAATGCCCAATGGACCACTGCATGCCTAGGCCTTCCAGGGAATTGTTTCCCTGAAATTCATTTCCCTGTCCTCAGCCATCTAGCTCCAGAGAAACCACAGAAGCTTTGATCTAAGTGGGCCTCATTAATGTTTCCACTAGCAGCAGACACAGGTGTCATCCCGAGGATGCAGGCTTCTCAGGTATGAACAGTGCAAGAGTGTGGGGTCAGAGAAGCTTCTACCCAGACTTCAAAGGAAGGCCAGGCAAGCCAATAAGGTATTCTTCAGAAGGTAATGTAGGAAGATATGCAAATAATCCAGAAGTTCAGTAGAGACCTCAGAAAGTTGGAGATGTTAGGAAAGTGAGATGTCTGCTGGAGAAGGCTGCAGACTGTGAGAGAACCCAGTTTGAAAAACAGAGGTCTTGTGGGCTACCATGAAGAAGACCAAAAGGGTAAGGCCACCCAAACCTCTGGAATTTATATTTCACCACTCTGTGTCCTAAATAATGGACATGAACTCACAAGATTTAATGTTTATCCTGCTGAGTTTTGATCTTGCTTTTGTACTATCCTTTTCTATTCCCCATTCCTCACGTCACAATAGGAATGCTTACAGGATTCCAGTGTAACTGAGGGTAATATAATTTATCTTGATTTTTACAGAAATTCAAAGCTAAGGATTACCCTTAAGCTTAAGAAGATACTTGAACTTTTGAAAAATGGTGGAACTATTGAGACACTGTATGAGATTACTGCATTTTCAACTATATGCAAACAGTTGTAGTGT
Organism: Cuniculus paca; assembly: GCA_004365215.1. Lineage (NCBI taxonomy): Eukaryota > Metazoa > Chordata > Mammalia > Rodentia > Cuniculidae > Cuniculus > Cuniculus paca. The sequence goes on along the minus strand of RJWT010042638.1, from coordinate 5,697 downwards.
GTTTGGTGGCATATGAACTTATTAGTGTCTTTATTTGGAAATTAAGTGTGGTTTAGTAGTTGTGTTTCTATATCGAGGTGAGAAGTTTAGAATATGTTGATTGAGCTTAATTGTCCACTTGATTGATTTAGGAGTTGCCTGGGGGAATTGCCTTCTATGTATGTCTGACTGGGTCACGGAGGCATGAACTTGGATACTATATATAGTTCCTGATCCTTTCCTGTGGTGCTTTCCTCAGCTCCTTTTCCTGAGTGTTACAGCCTAAGTAACTTTGTTCTGCTGCACCTATAGCCCATGATGTTCCTACTTTGGAACCACTCAACTACAGTCTGAATTCCCCAACACCATGAATAAAATAAACTCTTCTTATTTTAAATTGTGTATGTCAGGAGTTTGGTCCCAGCAATATGGAATCTGACTAATACAGGAATCAATTTCACACTATGTGGTCTGAATGTTGTACATAATTCCTTCTAATATATACCTAAGAGATTTATTCAGTAGTACATGTAAATGCATATGGATTAAAGGATTAATAAAATAAAACTATTCCGGATTCATTATGACAGTTAAAATTAGAGTACTGAGTATCATTCCCAAAGTATTATCCCATTACTCATGTTTCAAATACAAATTGATATCATTTTTAATAGTGGAAAAAGAAGTGTAGTTGTCCAATTTAAAATTATATGTGTTTAAATCCCTGCTGTCATCTACCTACCATGTGTCAGAAGGTATTTTTGCTTTTTTAAGACTATTTATTTAGTAAAATTATAATTTTAAAATTTATATTAAGGATTTTATATGTACAGGTATATATGATAATAGCATAGAACTTTGAATGTAATAAGGAATCTACAAATATCAGTGTTAGTAACACTTTGTTTTAATCTTTTTTTTTTTTGTACCAGGGATTGAACTCACTACCTTGGGCTATTTTAATCTTATGGGCTAAACTGTGTTATTCTTTAATTGAAAGTTCTATTCATAAAGAACAAGAGTGAACAAGTGTAAACATTTTGAGTCTTTTCTTTATCTGAATCTACCTGGCTCTTGCATTATCAAATCATTAAAAATCTTAATTCAACTACTGAAAAGGCATTTCTTTTGGAATCTGTTCTTTTTCTATTGGACAGTGAGTCCACAGAAGAAATATAGAATTGTGTATTTTTATGCACTTTGTACTTTAATTACTTTCAGTTATATTTACGACATCTCATAGTAACTTCAAAGTTTAGAGTACTTACAACAAAATGTGGAAGCTTATATCATGCTTAACCTGCCACAACAGATACTATTAAGGCAAATGCTTATATTTCTAATCCATCATAGCTACAGGCACTCACAGATTTCAAACATTGTTTTATCTCAAAATATTCTCTAGAAAATACTTTACCTAACAGTCATCACACCTTACTTAAAACTGCATATGGCAAATGGAGATTTTATAATTATCTTAGAAAAACAAAACTTGACATTTTGAATGAAGAAAAATTAAACTGGTAATCTCAAACAACTAAAGCAAAACAAAACCAAATAATTACGTATGAATCATACTAAGGAAATGAAGCAATGTGTAATAAACATATTATATGTTTGTGGCCATACCCTCAAAGAGATATATTTGTATTTATTCACGGCTTCTGAATCTATAAATTGAACTTCTTTGCCCTGTGAAATGGGAGTGAAAATAACATGTATCTTGAGCATCAGACTTAAAAGCTGGCTTGTATTTCACATTTTAGCCTCCTAGGAAAGGAAAACCAACAAAGTTCGAGAAAGAAGCTCTTCAGTTAGTCCAATACTTGCAGTAAAGATGGTGTGGAACACAGATAAACCAAGCATTGACAGATATATGGTAGGAAATAATCATTTGTTGCTTTCACCTTTAGTATATTATAAGGTTGCTGCTTAATATAACGCAATTTCGCCTGTTCTAGCAGATACAGGAATGTAGCAGCAATTAGTGTAAAACAGCAAATTAGTAGAGATGTGAATTATGAAATCGTTTTAAAGAATTTAAATTCAGACATTATTAAATATTTATCACAGATGCCTACTTAAGTGGATCAACTTACATAACAGAGAACCTTGAGAGTATGTGTTTAATAAATAAATAAAATTATGTATTTAGGTTATAAATTTTTAATAATAAGTGCTTCTAAAATATGCGAATCTATAAATCAGACACACAAGCTGAAATATTGCATTGTTTCTCCTATATGGAAAATCTAAAATACAAACAAAGAGTAAAATAAAAGGTAGATAATAAGTAGTAGGGTGATAGGTCTTTCTAAAACGGTAAGGGAATAAAAAGATGATGAGAGAGGGGAGGCAGGTGAGAGAGAAGGGATTAAAAGGAATTAAGATTTGTTACACACATATACCAACTTCCCACAACAAATATAATCATTGTGTACTTCCAACATGTACTATTACTGGTAAATAAATAAATAAATAAATAAATAAATAAAAGAAAAAAGGAAATATGTAAGTCTAACTAAAACCCTTTTATTTCACAAGGTATAAATACAACCTATATAATCATTCATTCTTAGCAAACCATTTAATGTTTGGCAATTCAAAGACTGATTCATTGATATTTGGGGTCATATACTCTGACTCAATCAGGATAAATGAGTTATAGACAAAGGTAAATTTTATTGCTATTTTCCCTTAAAACTGGAGTCCATGCGAACTACAGAATTGCTTGAGTGCAAGTTGTAGTTCTGTACTTGGAATCAACTGTAAAATTTTGAGAAATTTTAATCACTTGTACCTCAAATAAATAAAAACTTGGCATTCAGAAAGCACCAGATAATCAAGAATAAATGAATCAAACTATTTTCCTTATCTTACAGAGCTTGAATTGTAGTAAAAGATAAATTCATAAGTAAATGAATAAATATATAATTAAAATTGCAAAATGTTTTTAGATAGATACTGATAAGGAGATTCTATTTATACAATGTGTCAGGGAAGTCATTTAAGAGCATGTGATTTTAAGAAATACCTGAAGGTTGAACAGCATCGATAGAAAACTAGAGGATATCATTTCATAAACAGTGAATAAGACTTATACAGACCCTAACATGGGAAATAACTTGACATGTTCTGAGAAAAGTAAAAAAAAAACTACATTGTTTGTGCATAGAAAAGTGTGACATATAAGAGGTAGTTAAAATGGTCTTAAACTCTGACAAGTAACTTGATTTTAGTCTAAGTGTAAAGACATCACATTAAAGGGTGCCAAGTAGAGGCAATAATACTGCACTAATGTTTATAAAAACTACTTTTACTCTTCTAATACTTAGAAGAGTTTTATGATGAAGAAGCAGTGCGTTTGCAAGTCTTACCCATAAAATAAGGGACACACAGAATTTCAGTGGCACAAAGTATTTTTCACTCAGTAGTAGAATTTTATGTCAGCTGAATTGGCTCTGTGTTTACACGCATCCTGAGGTCAGACCTATCCAACATCTCACATTTTAGGGGTTTGTATTTAAAGCCATTAGCTCTCTGGCAAATGCATTCCTCATAGTAGAAACCAGAAGGACTCTGAAATGAAACGTGTTGTTACCTATGGCCTAAATTTGCAACTGGCACGAGATCATTTCAGACTACATATCAATAGCGAAGTAACATCATATGTGAAAAGGTAATGTCAGGGGTTTAGAGAAGTAGACTATTTCCATGGAGAATGAGTGGAAAAGGGGAAAGTCCATGTGCTGGTTTCATTTCAGTGACACTAGGTTTATTTTGTGTAAATATTAATCAAACTTCACATGAGATAAAAATTCAAGTTAGAAATGATAATGGTAAAAATGGGTGTATTTGTAAATATTACTGTAGTACATTTAGTAAGAATGTTTTATATTCCGGATACCATTTAGGTCTTTTACTTTTATTAAGTCATGTAAGTATCACAATAAGTTTTGATTGCATGAAAAACTGATATTTAGCACTTGAAGTCTCAAGTGCTAGCAAGAATTACTATGAGAATTATATCAGTAGACTATACAAGATGATTAAAATATAGTGGTTATCATAGAATCAAGACTAAGTAAATGTTATCATTGTGGGTGTTTATGAAAGAAATAAATTTTTACAAAGATAAAACCCAATCTCAATTAGTTTTCAATTTAAATCAGGCAATTTGATATCATATAGAGTATATTTTAAAACATAAACGTGTAAAGAATGAGTTTATCTAATCTGGTCGAGCACGTATTATTTCAGGGTAAGAATGAAAAAGTTAGATGAAGCTTAAGCAATGTACTTAGGATTATGCTGCTTAAAAGTATTAACTCTGTTATGATCTGATTTCAAGTCCACAGTTTTTATACAAGCACATGTGAAAATGTTATTTTACCACTAGCAAACAGCAGCAAGGAGAATAGAGTACACTCATGTATACAGAGACAAATATGCACCCAAAAACTCACATATATATCCCTATCTTCTATCATTCTAAGAAACATTGAGGAATCAGTATACTCATAAATGTGAATATATAGTATATATATGTGTGTGTGTATATATATATATATATATTTATATGGCATACACATAAATAATATGTGACATAATAGAAAAGGATTTGTTGTGATTGCTTATGGTATCATAAACAAGGAAATTATTAATGCAAAATATACGAAGTTTCTCTGATGAGTAGAATCTCAGTAGAAATATTCTGACATGAAATTCCTTCATCATTCTCAGTCCCCAAATCCTTTCTTTAATGGTGAAGATTGCACTCCGCTGAATGTTCCAGATAGAAATTTTTGGTTCATTTCCAAAGTAGTAGATTGTTTCCCACTTTTTCTTCAAGTCCTCTCCGTTCACATGTTCTTGGTTACATGGTGCTATAAAGTTCTGCAAGATTTTAAGTTCTTTGAAAGAAACAACTGCTTTTGTCTTTCTTCACATCTCAATAATGCTTTCTTTCTTTCTTTTTTTTTTTCGGTATGGGGTATTGCACTCAGGACTTCGCACTTGCCAGGCAGGAGCCTTCCACATCTTAAATACCTGACCAAGACATGCTCAATAAATATTTCTTAACTGGATGAGTTAAAGAATAAGTGAATCTTTAGATTCTCAATCAGAATATATTGATGTAAGATACGAATATCAAATCGAAGTAGAAAGATGTGACATGCGGATGTAAGAAGCAGAGTAAGGTAGCTGCCAGTGAACAGGTTTAATGGCTCAACCTGTCCCAAGAAGATTATCTCATTTCCAATTCAGATGAAGACTTTTCTGTTCAACTGAATTGCTTGACAAGCTGCAGATTAGTTCTTGTTTTGTATACATCCTGGGGATGTGAATGCACACATTGCAGGTTGTTCTATCAAGTATAGATCTCTCACAGACAACACACAATTGGAGTTTTTATATCATCATGTGTCTGAATGAATGGGAGAAATAGGAGGACTGGAAGCTGTGGTTAATAGAAATGTCCTACTTGCAAGAGTGCATCAAATTTTAAAATAAAATTTTACTAGTATGAATTTAAAAAGTAAATAGTATTCTCTCTAGAAAATATAGCAGTAAGATAGATAATGTTCATCCAGATCCTTTTCCCACTCAAACTTGGTTAATCAGGAGTGACACGAAATATGGACTTTTTGAATAATATTCTCTGCGCTAATGACACATTCCTGGCACTACCAGTTAGATTAGGTACTCCCTTATCTA
>RJWT010042637.1:0-12107 GCA_004365215.1 Cuniculus paca | reverse complement strand
GTGTGGGACAGAGTTGGGATGGGAAGAGAAAAAACCAGGAGCCAAGGGCATATCCCCTGTGCTTCCCTGGCACGATATAGAACCTCAAGGTTTCCTAGAATTCTAAATTCAGATATGATTCCCCAGTCATAATGAAGGTATATTTGTTGAAGTGGGAAGATAGAACCTATTTTTCCTAAGTTTGGCTTGTAATTTTTACATAAGCATACACTATGTGGCCCTTTAATACTAAGATAAAAAAGAACCACAAATACACATTCTTTCATTGAGAATAAAAGTGGATCGCATTTTTTATAAATGCAACAGGAGTTAATCGAAGAACACAAGTAAAAAGCTTACCATTTAGATAAAATGGACAATTTCACAGAAAACTGTAACAAAACTTCCTGTGTTAAAGGAAAAACACTTAAATTTAATAATTGTGCAAATACAAGTAAATAAAAAATTATCAAGAGGGAAATATAAAATCACTGGAATCAAATAGTTTTACAAGGAAGTCTATCAAAACATTCAAGAAACAAAACTATTCCAGTCTTGTGTGACTCCTTTAGAAAATATAAAAGGACAAAAAATTTTCATCCCATAATGAGATCATTACATTTTTGATAGCAAAGCTAAAGAAGGATAATACAAGTAAGGAATATTACAGGTTAATCTTATAAAAATTGATGCAAAATAATAAACTAAATATAGCAATTAATAAAAATCAGTTACTATACCAAATTTAGTTTATCCCAGAATGTCTAGAATGTTTTGTCATCAGATATTCTACCAGTAAGTTAGTTAATATGTTGAAGGAAAAAATGTGTAACCATCTCTAGAAACAGAAAAAATTATTCAATAAAATTCAAACCTGATTTTTAATAAAAACAAAGAATGGAAGACTATTTCCTTAAAAAGAGGATAAGTATCTTAAACAAAAGAAAAAAAACTTTAGCAAAGGTTGTTTTGTGATAAAACCTTAAAAGATTTCCCATTAAAATCAAGAGCAAGTTAAAAAAGTAAGAAACAAAAGATTAATTTCTAAAAATGTAATAACTGAGCTACAAAGAATGTAAATTTTCATTTTAAGGGAAATATAAAATGACTCTCTAAAAGGTGTTGCTATTACAATCCCCACTGTCTATGAATGAGTGCCCATTTCCTCATATCTTTATCAGTATTGAATGGTAGAGGTTTACATCGTCATCCAGCTGATAAGAAAACAAATCTCACCTTGGCTTTGTAAAGGATCTATTCATGTCCCTTGTAGAGTCTTAAAACTTTAGGTGGTTGCCCAGCATGCTGTTAGTATTATGGAATGTTGGCAGCAGGGGGAAGAGTGAGACAGGTGACCAGTAATCTTAACTCTGCCCAGCGGCTTCAAGAAAATGATGTCAAAGAAAACCTGATCAAAAGATTACAAACCTATGTACTGTGACATTGTTAGAAATCGAGCCAGAAACCACCATCTTGCCTCATGTACTTTCAGAGGCTTCATGGAAGGCTATGCAAGGAGACCAGCCTGATGTTGTCAACCAGGGCCACTCTCCCAGCCACCAGGGAAGGCCTTTCCCCTCAGATCTCCAACCTGGAGATGCCTCTTTAAGCAGTGGCTCATGGGTGTGTATGATGCAGCTTCAAATGTCTCAGGTTCGAGGTTGCATGTACCGTCCTACGCGCAGTCTATGCTGCCAGTATCTGTGACAAAAAAATCAAGTAAAGAGTCAAATTCTTTCATGTTCTTTTTTTAATCTCTTTCCCTCCTAAGAGAGATCTTTCTTCTGGATAGATGAAATTCCACAGAATTTCCACTCAAATTCTATGACCGTAATATCTGGACAACATAAGACTTCTGTCTGAATCACCGGAAATAAGAAGGCTGAGAAATATTTCAAAGTTGTTTGACTTTCAAAGCTCTCCCCAGCAGCTCAGCTCTGTTAATTGTTGCTCTCTCGCAGAGAAAACCTCGGTCCTCCTTCGCTTAGCTGCAGGGGCAAGCATTGAGAACTCAAGCAAAAGAAGTCTTCAAATTCAGATAGCCTTGGATTAGATGCCGGACCTAAAGGCTGTGTTAACCCTGGATGAGTTCCTTCAGGCCTCTGTTTTGTTAAAGGCAGACAATAAGACCCTTCTTCAGGTAACTGTGAAGATTGAGATAAATGCACTTAAATCAATAAGTGCTTAACAAATAGCAGCTATTACCCCTATCGTTTCCTCATGAAGAACTTTCCTTTCTAGGCTCCGCCATCCTTGCTCTTCAGCAGTTCTTCATACCTCCTTAAACCTACTGTCACCAATCTCAAGAGTAATCCATGGTTAGGTCTGTACTGCTCCCTCTAGTGGTGTCTCCATGACTGTATGACTGGAAGCCCTTGGTTGTGGCCTCCAGGGTTACCTAGGGGTGCAAATCTATCAGGCATCCCGCGCTCTTCACACCCAACCTCACTCCAGGGTTGAGCAGTGCTCCTATGCACTGACCTCCCTCCTGTCTGAATGAGGCTCGCATTCCGCAACAGAATATGGGGTAAGTCATCCATCATTTCCAATGAGAAGGTTTCAAGCCCCAGAAATGAGAAGACTCAGCTACATAAACTGATTCATCTTCATAAGCCCACCTGGGACCTTTGGGAATCTAGACAAATTTATCTAGAGATAACCCTGATTATTTCCATGGTTCTACAACATGGATAACAGATGAGTAATTAATGCCACTAAAAGCTTGCGATTGTGATGGCTCTAGAGCTTGTATTTTCAAAGTTAGTAAAATAAAAATATTGGTGAAAATGTAGAAGAGCCATGACAAATTTGTTGACACATTTCAGCACAAATTTTCCATTGCTCATCTCTCTCTTTGCTATGAGAAAAGAAAGCAAGAACTAACACCTGTAACATCACTTGCTATATATGTTAGGTAGTAAGTGTTTTGGTCACATTAACTCATTTAAATTTCAAAACAACTTCACAAAGTTTCCTCCAAAATTTATTTGAGAAAACTGAGTCACAAAAAAGTTAGAAAGTTGATGGAGGATAAACATCTATAAAATGGCAGATCTGGGTGAGTATCTAATGGCATAAACATTGCTAAACTTTCACTGTAAGAACCTTACTATTGAAAGAGATAAAATAAAGAAAGGCAGACTAATAAAAAAGACAGTGCAAGTATCACCACAAAGCAGACCCCATCAGTGTACATGGATGATGGCAGCAGGTTGGAGAAAGAACTCAGCATATGAAAAGAAACTTCAGAGCTGATGAAACAATCCAATCTACTATTCCTTGCAATTTAGTCCTCTTTGGTTTGGGGTTTGTGTTTGGGATGTTGTTGTTTTGCTTTGTTTTGTTTTGTTTTGTTTTGCCTTGCTTTTGCTTTTGTTTTGCTTTGTGTTGTGTTTAGTTGATTGGCTTGGTGTTGTTTGTTTTTGTTTTTGCAGTAGTGGGGATTGAACCACAGACCTTCACCTTGAGCTACATACTCAGCCCATTTTTAATTATTTTTTTTTAATTTTGTGACTGGGTATCACTAAATTACCCAAGTTGAGCTCCAAATTGTGATCTTCATACCCACCTCCCAGAGTGCTGGGATTATGCCACACCTGGCTTGTCAAATCTGAGCTGAAGAATCACTATGAACCCTTGCTTTGGGTCACACATTTGAAGATCCAAGAACACAAATTGGATATTCACTGTCTCCTGATATAAGTCTCTAAACCATAATTTCTATTAGGAAGCATAAGAAATGTAGCAATTCTTTTTAAGAGATTCCATCATTCACTAAAAGTTTAACCTGGATAGATATCTAACTTATGCTTTGGGAAGTAATTAAGATAATAGGTTTGATGCAAAGTGAACGAAACAGGCTGAAACACCACCCCTGAAATGTCAGTGATCATGTACCTTTAAGAGGGTCTTCCCCTCCACTGGAAGCCATGGATATCCATTTTATGTTCTGGATCTTTCATCAACATATTATTTATTCTTAGCTTATCATAGGCAGTAGTAACAGAGGAGCATTGGCTGGGTAGTAAAAGTATAATTTTTAACTCTCATCCTTAACTGAATCTTCATGATCAGAAAACTTTCCTTGGTTTTTACAGCTTATAGGAAGTGGTTTTCACCGTTCCTTCTTGAAAGAGTCTGTACTAATCCCATTCTCAGAGATGAGGTTCCCTAAACAACCTCAAATATTCTAAGAGACCCCCATGCAACCCATATTCATTAGCATTTCTCAGTCCACTCAAATTACCTTGCTACATCTCTCCAACAGGAAGTTTTGTAGCACAGATATCCTTGATCTACTTAAAGAGCTCCACACTCCTGCAGTAAAAACATGCATAGATACGTACTGAATGCACAGGTCAAGTTTAGGAGGAACAGACTGTGGATACAAAACTGTCAACATGGTCCTCACAAACATAATTTTCCATTCCCACCTAGGGTGCATTATCAGTGGGTTTCACTAAAACTCTATAGCTTCCTACTTTTTAAGTTGACTTTGTGACTGTGGGATTTTTTTCAGTTTGTTTTCAGCCATGTGATTACTAATAGAATTAAAAACCATCTTCTAGCATAAATACTCCTTTTTATAAATTCATCTATACAGAAAAATTATGTTAAATTTGCCATTATAAAAACTTTAGTTGGCCTCATTCTTTTACCATTATTATAAAAATCACATCAGAACTATGGGGCCAGTGTTTGGCTCTTAACACTACCCTTCCAAATGAAATTGCTCCCTATAAAACATGTGTAAAACTTTCCTAAATGCAAACTTTTCTAAATTCAAGAACTTAAACAATATAGGTAGAACAGAGACATAGAGATATGGAATATGTGTTAAGAATCTGAGTCAATACCCAGTTTTACTTTGAACAAAGATGAATTTTCTTTTCCTCTTTTTATTTTTTTTTATTTATTTATTTTTTGGCTTTTTGAGACAGGGTCTGACTATACAGTTCAGGCTGGCCTTAAACTCACTTTGTAGCCCAGGCTGGCCTCGAACTCACAGCGATCCTATCTGCCTCAGCCTCCCGAGTGCTGGGATTACAGGCCACAGATGAATTTTGACCTTGCATTTATTCATTTATAAAATAGAATGTATATTCTCTGCAGTTCTTTTTTCACAATTTTTATTTTTATTAGTATGTATTTTCAGTGTATACTATTACATTCTTCATGGGCAGTTGCTGCATGTACCTGACCCAACTCACCCCCCTCCCCCTTTCCTCCTACCCCTCCATCTTTTGGTCTTCTACCCATTTGAAAAAGTTCTATCTCCCTATTATTTATCGTTTATTTTGCTCCTTACCTATATTTTGGGCTTCAAAGTCACACAATCCTCTTAAATGCAATTGAATGGAAATGAGATTCCCAAAGCAAATCAATTATGTCCTAAGAATCTGAGAATCCCTTACCTTCTTGGTTGCACAGCTAACATTTTCTAAGGGTATGCCAAGATATGTGTTAAGCCTTTTTATCTACATTGCTGTTGTTAGAGATTTAGGACCTAAATCATGATAATTAACTAGGAATAAAAAAACAAAATGACCATTCTGCATTCAACATAGAAATAGAAAATTTCCCTAGTAAGAACCAGTTACCAAAGTCCCCTGTGCTCCTTAACATTCATCGTCTCTACCCTGCTCTGAACTTTTAGCTTTAGTTCAGGGCCTCAGTTCTTGTCTGGATAATTTTAATAGCCTTATCCCTGTTCTTCCTGCAATCAGAATTGACCCCTCCAATCTATCCTTCCCATAGTCATCTTTCTATAGCATAAATCTAATGATGTTTCCTCTGGATTTATCCTTAGTTTCTACAACCCTCTAAATAACTTCAAACACTTTATTGTGATATCTAAAAGACTTTTTGAACTACACAGTGCTTATTTCTCCAGCCTTGCCTCCTGATCCCAGACCATGTCCATCTTCTCCCTAGGCAGCCCACCTCTTTGCAAGAAGATCTCAATGTTGAGATGGAAAGCAAATGCATGGAGACAGAATGCACTAGTAAAATAAATCCAGGGAAACAAAGATATTGAGGATCAGAGACCCCAGAAGCACTGCAATGCAAAGAATCCACAAGGAGTTTATGGATGCCAACAAATAAAACCAAGACATCCGGAAGCGAATGAGGTAAATTTGAGAGATTATGGACTTTTGTTCACCCAAGGTCATGCTGGTCCTTTTCTAAAACACTGTCCTTTCTCTCTTTTCCTATTTTCAACTGGTTAGCCTCAAGATTCATTGCATTTCAATGCTTTTCAGAAAAATACCCCAAATTCTCTTGGCTGAATTGAATCACCTATTGTGGTCCCTTAATTCTCTCCTTTATTTTCATACTCACTTACACACTATTGTAATTGTCAATATAAGTTCCTTGTTGCCCTTGGGAAGCAGTCCACGCCACAGTGCCTGGCATGAAAATGATGCCTGGCAAGGTGATGAAAGCACTCCAAGTGTGATTAAGCTAAACCTTTTGGGAATTCAAGGACATGGTATCAACTCAGAAAGTGTTCCTGACTAGATCTAGAGCCCGACTGAATCTCTAGCAAGGCTCAAAGATGACTTTCTATGATCGAGGGCAGTGCTGTTAAATAGTGACTGAGTGAGATGAAAATATATCTTAAGTCACTTTTTTTCATTGTTGAGACGCAGTACTCCCACCCACAAATTAAAGAAGAGGAGGTTTATTTGGCTCATGGTTTTTTAGAGAATCCAGTCCATAGTCAGCGGGCTTCAAGGCAGGAAGGCATGGTGCAAAGGTCTGGTGGAGAAACGTTGCTCACGTCACAGTCAACCAGAAAGCAGCACGTGAAGGGAAGAGCCAGGATGGGAGACACATTCTTCCAGGTCACACCCCCAGTGACCTGTCCCCTGTGACCAGGTTCTAGCTCCTAATGGCAAGTTAAATATAGTGCTCCCATAATCCAATCACCTTCTGAAAGCCCCACCTATGAACACATGAGGCTTTGGAGGAATATTCTAGAGCTAAACCATTCTGTCTAAACCACAATAATGTGAGGAGAAAGACCAAGTGATATTATTGAGAAGAAACTTGCAGAGAAATCAAAAGACCTGATTTTACATCCATATTCTGCCATAGTATGCCTTTGGGAAAGTTATTTCTTTTCTCAGAGCCTGAGTTTCCTCCTTTTCAGAATGAAGAATTGGTATGAGATTATCTTTAAAGTACTTTTCAATTGTAACATTCTGACTGTGTAGTGTTCTCTTATATATTTATTTTTCATTCTTGAATTGATCAAAATATGCCTTACTCTTAGTATTTCTTAGCCCAAATTGGTCCATTTTAACACCCTTCTTTAGCATTCATTATATACACATACTCGTGGCATTTACAGGTGCCAATTTTTGCTGTTTTGGTTGCAAGGTCCCTGCCTATCAAATGTAAAAATCTCAGCTGGTCTAATTACTCAAATTTTTCCCAAAAAATGAAACTAAAGAATCACCTAATATTTATCTCAATGCATAATCTTCAAAGTTGGCCTCATGACTTTGCAAATGTTTTGGTTTTATTGTATTTTCATAATCACTGTGTACTTTTTAAATTAGTAGTTTTATACTAATTTTTGAAATGAGCACACAGCAGAAAAGTAGTTTAAAACTTATAAAACATTAACAATTTAGAGGCAGACCTGGAACATCTTAGAAAGCTGGTAAAGAAAAAGAGAAAAAGTTTGAGGGGTTTCCCCCCCATATACAAGTTTGGGTGAAAATATCTTTCAATAACTTTTCGATTGCTTTTCTTCTGGTCATCTTCTGAACTCCCTGTGCTGCACACTTTTGCTCTGACCTTGGACTCTACTCAATGAACTAGCATTCCACAATTGGCCTGGGAGCTGGAGATGTTTTCCAACTGGTGAATTCACAAGTATAGAGGATGTGCTGATTGTGAGAAATAAAACTGTTACTCAAGTAAACAGAGTCTTGGAAATGTTATGGGATGAACAGCAAAAAAAGAAGAAATAATATCATAAATAACCTGAGAGAGAATTATCTGGGGATGGATAGGAATTAGAAGGCACATACCACTAATTTTTATAGAACTTCCAAATTAACTGAGAATGAGAATGTTATTAAAATACACAAATTATAGAGATTGTTTATAGTTTCCAATTTTTTTTGAAAGTGCTTGAAATTCAAGGTCAAATTTTGACTCAAGTATGAATATTCCCGAGAGAGCACATTTTAAAAATAAAAACAACACATTTTCTTGGTATGACATTGTATAAAGGAAAAAGACTCATTTAGGGATTGACAAATTTTTGACTGATAGTATTACCATAACTTTAATTTTAAATTTTAAAAGAAAATATTTTCCTTTAAAACGATGCATATTCCTCATGGTTTTTTTAAAATGGAGAAAAATTATTATGCAGTAAAAATCTTGACTGAGCAGTTCAAGGAATATAGAGGAACGCAAGTACCTGCATATGCGCATGCTCACGCAAATAAAGCCACGCAAAATGGAGATGCCTACCCACTCCGGAAAGTGTTTCTGTGGACCCTTCCAGTCAATCTACACCCCACCGAGACAAATGTACTCTGAATTTGTTCATCATACACTAGAGTATTAATTAACCATCCTGTAGCCTATAGAACAGTCATACAATACTGTTGATATCAACCTTTTATTGCACGATTTCTGTGTTTTACATAATTTTTCTTAGGAAGGATTGTGTTAACGGATTTTCAAGGAAAATCATGTTTAAACTGGGATTAGGAAACAAGTAGTGCAGAAGGGCATGCTAGAAACCATCCTGGCTGAGGGACACACATTCACAAAAAAAAAAAAGAAAAGAAAAAGAAAAACAGAAACCACAAAAAGAGGAAGTGTATGACTAGGGAAAATTATACGAACCCAAAATCTTGTAAAGAAGACTAACTAAAGCCTGATCACCCTGCCAGTCATCATGTTCCCAGTTCATTTTCCACCATCCACCCATGGTGACCTTTCTAAAGAGCTCATTATAAATATCATCACGGCCTGGGCTTACCATACCCCAGGCTCCTCTTGGCCTACAGAAGAACAGCCAAGCTCTTCAGACTGGTCCTTTATTTGGCCAGCCCTAGCCTGCCTGACCCATCCACCTCTCACCAGCTTCCCACCCAGACCCCTGAGGCTGCCTTACAGGTAGCAGTCACTCACCTGCTACCAAGCCTCATTCCTCTTTCCTTCTGGAGTGTCTCTCTCATCCTGTTGCCTAAATCAGTGATTTGCAGCTCCAGGTGTATATTAAAATGATTCAAACACTGAAAAACTATTTAGGTCCAGATGCCAGCTTCAGATCAATTAAATCAGAATTTCTAGGGATAAAATTCTAGCTCCTATTTTTTACAGTTGCCCAGATAACATTAATGTGCTCCCAAAATTTACAATGTAATAATATTAAACTGTAGAGAAAAAATAAAAATAAAATGTACAAATCCGTTATAGGTTATACCTTACTACCGCTCAAATGTGTTACTTTTCTCTCATCATCTTTAATGGTATCAATTTTCATATAAATGGTAGTCAAATCTTAAAAACCTGAATGCATAGGTAAGTAAATAAATAATTTCACGTTGAGGAAAAATCATGATATTGAAGAGCAAAGTAGAAAAGGTATTGGCCCATTACAATACCTCCTCCCTCAAAACTTTTTTTAAACACTATACTCCCCATGAACTGCTGACTCCTTATTCCTTTCTGTAAACAATCAGGCACTCCTTTCTCACACTTCCTAAAGTGTTTGGCATAAACCTCCTTGGAGTTTTTGATATTTTATATGAATATAAGATTTCTACCTGGAGACAAAGAGTGTCTATAGTCTAGTCAATGACTACCTTCAGGCTCTGAAACAAAAACAAAACCCATAAAATGCTCCAACACTGTCTTTGTGGCTTTTCACTGAAGAAAAATGTAAAGAATTAAAAATTCATATAATCATATTTGTACGGCTTGCTGAATTTTTACAAACTAAACACAGCCATGTAAATAGTATACAATGAATGGAAACACAGCCTCAATCATTACTAGTATAAAAATCTCTACCACCATGTTGCTCCCTTCCCAGGGACTACTCATCCCTGAAGTACTATTATTCTGATAATTTCTAATCTCATAGATTGGCTTTGCCTGTTTTTCTCTTTAATGAAATGAATCATCCAGTATGTACTCTTCTGTGATTTTCTTTGTTCAATATTATGAGACTCATATACATTGTTTCATAAAGGGTAAACCATTCCTAGTATTGGAATACTCTACAATTTACCTACTCATCCTACTGTCCATGGACATTGGCTCTTTTCCAATTTTTTGGTTATTATAAGTAGATTACAATAATGTTCTAACACATATCTTTTTGTGATCATATAATGGATTACTGGGCATGTACCTAGGCATAGAATTACCAAGTATGATGGTTAATCTTGATTGCCAACTTGGTTTCCTTGAGGGATTCCTAAGAGATTTGTAAAGCTCTTCGAGGTGGATCTGGGTTGGTGCTGGGCACGTGGTCTTGGGAGTCTGGTCTCTGGCCCCTTCCTCTCTGGAACTTTCCCTGCTCTTTGTTTCCCAAATGCCATGAGTTGAGCAGCTTTCTTTCTGCATTCCCTTCTGCCATGCTGTTTCTGCATCACAGCCACTCATCCATGCACTGACCCTTCTGAAACCATGAGCAACAATAACCTTTTTCTCCTTTAAGCAGTGAGTGTCAAGTATTTTATCCCAGCAACAGAAAAGCTGATTAATACACCAAGTCATGGGATATACCTATGCTCATCTTTATTAGATA
This sequence comes from Cuniculus paca, assembly GCA_004365215.1. Classification (NCBI taxonomy): domain Eukaryota; kingdom Metazoa; phylum Chordata; class Mammalia; order Rodentia; family Cuniculidae; genus Cuniculus; species Cuniculus paca. Next base: position 1,336 of record RJWT010042637.1, on the reverse strand, counting down.
TTACTAAACCATTTGTACAAAATTTAATCATTCACCCATGGTATTTTAGAGGGTTCCCCCATCAACACTTGATAGTCTCTCACCTCTTTTATTTAGCAATTAGGGTGATATCTCATTATGGTTTTAGGATTTCTTAAGATGAAAACAATTAACTTTTTCTATGTTCATTGTGCATTTCAATTTCCCCTTTTGTGACACTTTTGGCCCACATTCCTTTATCTCTTTCTTACTAATTGTAAGAGTTTCTAATGCATTGTAGATACAAGCTATTAGATACATGTATTATTAGTACTTTTTCACGCAGTAATCGTGTCTAATGAACAGGTTACTTTTATTTAGTCTATTTATGATTATCTTCTTACATGTTGGGTTTTAAATTTCTATTTTAACAAGTTTGCCGAGTCTAACGTCAGAAAGGTATTCACCTATGTTTTATTTCAATGTTTTGTTATCCATTCATGCTTATATCTATAGTCTACCTGGAACTGACTTTTGTACATTCAAGGTGTTTGACATATTTTTACCACCTATATATCCAATTGACATAGCACCATTTATTGCCTTCTCCACTGCACACCAGGGCTATTTTGCCACAAACCATATCAGAATGGGTCTGTTTGGGATGCTCTATTCTGTTTCAATGGGCAATTTGTCTCCTCTTTTGTTCATACCATACAACTTGCTATATCCTTATAATAAATCTAGATACCAGGTAAACTTTTGGTTTATTCTGCTTCACGTCTTTCTTGGCTATTCCTTGCCTTTTGCCTTATTTGAATTTTAGGATCAACATAAAATTTAACATCCTAAAACAAAAAACTGTAGGAAATTTTATTGATATTACATTGACATTATAGATTAATTTAGGAAGAATTAAAATAACATCAAATCTACTAATTTGTGAACATGGTTTCCAATATAGTGATATTATGTATCTTTCATTATCTTCATTCTTAGATTTGTTAAATTTTATATTTCTTGCTATCATAGTAAATTGTGTTACAGTTCCCCCTACCAACCCCCAGCTTCAATGATGCACTAGGCAAAATCAAAAGATCCAGCATTGTTATACTTATGGCTATGGTTTATAACTGCAAAAGGATATAAGACAAGTCAGCAAAAGGAAATGATACATGAAATGAAGTCCAGGGACACCAAATACCAGCCTCCCAGAGTCTTCTCCGAGGGTATTCTCACAGAATATTCTCAATGCTCCCAACAATAAGCTAGCCACACATGTGAAATGTTTTCCACCAGGAAAACTTATTAGAGATTCAGTACTCACTGTACCAAAATTTCAGACTCTCAAAAGAAAAGTGGATGTTCACACACAAAA